>SJXQ01009978.1:82567-164126 GCA_006408695.1 Aepyceros melampus
TGCTAGTTGATGCAAATTTGATATTAAAGATTACTCTTTTAACAATATCTAAAGATGAATAAGGGGTTTCCCTGGTGGCTCAGAGGTTAAAGCATCTGCCTACAATGCAGGAGACCTGGGTTCAATCCCTAGGTTGGGAAGACACCCTGGGGAAGGAAATGGAAACCCACCCCAGTATTCTTGCCTGGAGAATCCCATGGACGGAGGAGCCTGGTGGGCTACAGTCCACCGGGTCACAAAGAGTTGGACATGACTGAGCGACTTCACTCAAAGATGAATAAAATATAAATACTGAGATAGTTACAACAGTAGGGGAGTTCTCACGGAATAGAGTCCAATTAATTTAAAAAAATTAACTCAGCTAAAATATTTTGAGCATACAGATGGGAATGCTAAGATATAGTTACAGCTCTACCACTAACAAGATACATTATTTTAAGCAAATCTCTAATAAAGCCATTGGGACTTCCATTCACCTTCAAAATATACAGAATTCAGAATATAATATATCAAATATTAATGTAAATTTAGATGGCATTGTGTTTACTTTATATCTAAAATAGCATTATTTGTATTTTTTTAAAATTTACTTACTTAAATGGTATCATACTATGCATGCGTGCATGCTAAGACACTCAGTCACATCCAATTCTTTGTGACCCCATGGACTGTAGTCCACCAGGTCCTCTGTCCATGGGATTCTCCAGGAAAGCATACTGGAGTGGGTTTCCATGTCCTCCTCTAGGGATTCTTCCTGACCCAGGCATTGAACCGAAGTCTTTTATGTCTCCTGCACTGGCAGGCAGGATTTTTTTTTTTTTAACCAATGAGCCACCTGGGAACCCTTATACAATATATACTATTCTGCAACTTGCTTTTTTCATTCAGCCTTATAAGATCTAGTTGTATTGAGATCTACAAATCTAGTTTATTAACTTTCACTCCTGTATAATAGTGCAGTATAGAAATACTCTAGATTTTATTCATTTTGACTCTGAACATTTACACATTTTCCCCTAATCTCTCCTGATTATAAACTGATACAATGAACATTTTTACATAGAAGTATATTTGTACATCCACAAAAAAATGTTCAATACTTCTACATAAAAATGTTCATTGTACTACTGTTTATAATAAGGAGGAATTAGGGGGAAATGTATAGAATCAAAATGAATAAAATCTAGAGTATTTCAATACCACAGTATTATACAGTAGTGAAAGCTGAAGAACTAGAATTGTAGATCACAATACAACTAGATCTTATAAGGTTGAATGAAAAAAAGCCAGTTGCAGAACAGTATATAGTATACATTGTATAAGGGCTTCCCAGGTGGCTCACTGGTAAAGAACCTGCCTGCCAGTGCAGGAGACATGAGACCTCAGTTCAATCACTGGGTCAGGAGGAGTCTATGTGTACATATGATTTGATGGGTGGCTAAGACAGTAAAGAACCTGCCTGCAATGCAGGAGACCCAGGCTCAATCCCTGTATCAGGAACATCCCCTGGAGAAGGGAATGGCAACCCACTCCAATATTCTTGCCTGGAGAATTCTATGGACAGAGGAGACTGGCAGGCTACAGTACAAGGGGTCACAAAGAGTCAGACATGACTGGGTGGCTAACAGTAATATTTGCACATACATGCAGGGATTTTTTAGTATAAATTTAAAAGTAGAGGTATTAGCTAGCTCATAGGTTACATGCATTTTCATATACTCTGATCAGCTCAAAAATATTAACTGAATGTCGACTTTATGTCAGATATCATTTTAAGTGCTAGGGACAGAACAATAAACAAAAATGATTTTAAAAAAAAGCTTCTGTTTTCATATAGCTTATTGTTGTTAAGTTGCTCAGTTGTGTCAAATTCTTTCAACCCCATGGACTGCAGCGTGTCACGCTTCCCTATCCTTCACCTTCTCCCATAGTTTGCTTAAACTCCTGTCTATTGAGCTGGTGATGCTATCCATGCATCTCATCCTCAGTGGCCCCCTTCTCCTCCTGCCCTCATTTTTTCACAGAATCAGGGTCTTTCCCAATGAGTCGGCTGCCTTCATCAGGTGGCCAAAGTATTGGAGCTTCAGCATCATTCCTTCCAATGAATATTCAGGGCTGATTTACTTCAGGATTGATTTGTTTGATGTCCTTGCTGTCCAAGGGATCTTCAAGAGTCTTCTCCAGCACCACAGTTCAAAAGCATCAATTCTTCAGTGCTCAGCCTCTTTTATGGGTCAACTTTCACATCCATATATGAAGAAACCATAGCTTTGTCTAGATGGACATTTGTCGTCAAAGTGATGTCTCTGTGTTTAATATGTTGTCTAGGTTTGTCATAGCTTTTCTCCCAAGAAGCAAGCATCTTTTCATTTCATGGCTGCAGTCACTATCCCCAGTGATTTTGGAGCCCAAGAAAACAAAATCTATCACTTTCCATTTTTTCCCCATCTATTCTCCATGAAGCGATGGGACCAGATGCTGTGATCTTGATTTTTTGAATGTTGAGTTTTAAGCCAGCTTTTTTACTCTCCTCTTTCAACTTCATCAACAAGCTTTTTTATTTCTCTTCACTTTCTGCCATTTGGATGGTGTTATCTGCATATCTGATGTTATTGATATTCCTCCTAGTCATCTTGACTTCAGTTTGTGCTTCATCCAGTCTGGCCTTTTGCATGATGGCTAAATATAGGCTCAATAAGCAGGGTGACAATATACAGTCTTGATGCACTCCTTTCCCAAGTTTGAACCAGTCCGTTTTTTCCATGCCCAGTTCTAACTGTTGCTTCTTGAGCTGCATACAGGTTTCTCAGGTATTCCAATCTCTTTAAGAATTTTCCACAGTTTGTTGTGATCCACACAGTAAAAGGCTTTAGCACAGTTAATGAAGCGAAGTAGGTGCATTTCTTGAAATTTCTAGCTTTTTCTATAATCCAATGGATGTTGGCAATTTGATCTCTGGTTCCTCTGTCTTTGCTAAATTCAGCTTGTGTATCTGGAAGTTCTCAGTTCATGTACTATTGAAGTCTAGCTTGAGGGGTTTGGGGCTTTACCTTGCTAGCAGGTGAAATGATCGCAGTTGTTCAGTGGTTTGAGCACTCTTTGTCATTGCCCATTTTTGAATTGAAATGAAAACTGACATTTTCCAGTCCTGTGGCCACTGCTGAGCCTTACAGATTTGCTGGTGTATGGAGCACAACACTGTAACAACTTCATCTTTTAGGATTTAAATTAGTTCAGCTAGAATCCCCTCACCTCTGCTAGCTTCATTTATAGTAATGCTTCCTAAGACCCACTTGACTTCACACTCTGGAATGTTTGTCTGTAGGTGAGTGATCACACCATCGTGTTTATTCAGGTCATTAAGACCTTTTTTGTACAATTCTTCTGTGTATTCTTGCCATCTCCTCTTAATATCTTCTGCTTCTCTTGGGTTCAAACAGTTTCTGTCCTTTATTTTTTGTCCATCTTTGCATGAAATGTTCCCTTGGTATCTCCAATTTTCTTGAAGAGATCTTTCCCATTCTGTTCTTATCATCTATTTCTTTGTTTTGTTCACTTACCAAGGCTTTCTTATCTCTCCTTGCTATTCTTTGGAACTCTGCATTCAGATGGGTATATCATTAAGCTTAAATTCTATTATGTGCAGATAATAATGTTCAAGGGGAGCATATAAGATTTTTAAAAATTATGAAGATGATTGTACAATGGAAAAAAAATAAAACAGGGGTGGAAAATAAGGATTATCAGTTCAGTTCAGTATAGCACATGGTAAATATGTTACTGACATACTTCTAAGTAGCATGGTCATAAAAGACCTCACTGAGAAAATGCCATTTGAACAAAGAACTGAAGGAGATGGAGTGCGAAATGAGGATGCATGCAAGGTAGAAGGAAGAGATTCAGGGAGAGGACCTGTAAGTGTAATGACTTTGAGGAAGAAATGTAGGTTGTGTGTTTGAGAAATAACAAGGAGACCAATATCTTAGTAGAATGATGGGCAATAACCGGAGATAAGGTCAGAGAGGACAAATGAGGAAGATCCTAGAGGCCACTATAAAGAATTTAGATTTTATTTTGAATGAGATCTTGAGCCATTTAAGGATTCTGAGCAGAAGAATGATTTCATCTGACTTGTTTTAAGAGGACTGCTCTGGTTACTACATTAAGAGTGGATTTTTGATATTACCATATTGCTTTTCTAAAGTGAATATGCCAATTTAATTCTAATTACCCATTAGCAGTGCATGAGGATTTGGGCATCTAAGCATGTTCATCTAGATTCCTCTCCATTTCTGTCATAACATTTGATTGACTCTTTATCAAGAATGTTGTGCATATACCTAAATATCACCAGCACCTAGCACAATACCTGAAATGGGGAATTGACAATACGTGAATGAATCTCAAAATTTTTCAGAGCTAAAGACATTTAGATATCATCAAATCCAACCTTATATTCACAGCTGTAAGATACTGAGACCCAAGGTAGTGAGTATCTTAAGGTCCCAAAATTAATTTTGCCAGAGTGGGGATTAGATTTCCAAGTGTCCTGACTTTGAGTCAATTTTCCAGTCCCCATGTGTTTTCCTAAACTTGACCATAAAATCACCTGAAAATCACCTCACATGCCTGAATAAGAATCAGAAACTCTGGGACAGTACTTCTCAAAATCAGTGCCTAAATATCACCTGTAAACCTTATTAAAATGATTCAGATTCAATGTATCTGTGGATAGGGTCTGAATGTCTGCAGTCCTAATGAGCTCCCAGATGATACAGATATTCTTGATTTTTTTTTCACAACACTTTAGGCAGCAAGGCTATGGAAGATGTATAAAAGTATAAGATGTATAAATGAGTATCTTAAGGTCCCAAAATTAATTTTGCCAGAGTGGGGATTAGATTTCCAAGTGTCCTGACTTTGAGTCAATTTTCCAGTCCCCATGTGTTTTCCTAAACTTGACCATAAAATCACCTGAAAATCACCTCACATGCCTGAATAAGAATCAGAAACTCTGGGACAGTACTTCTCAAAATCAGTGCCTAAATATCACCTGTAAACCTTATTAAAATGATTCAGATTCAATGTATCTGTGGATAGGGTCTGAATGTCTGCAGTCCTAATGAGCTCCCAGATGATACAGATATTCTTGATTTTTTTTTCACAACACTTTAGGCAGCAAGGCTATGGAAGATGTATAAAAGTATAAGATGTATAAAAGTAATAGCTACATTACAGACAAGCAAAAACAGATAATTCAGCACCACCAAACAAGCTTTTAACAAATGCTAAAGGAACTTCTCTAGACAGGAAACACAGAAAAGGTGTATAAACTCAAACCCAAAACAACAAAGTAAATGGCAATGGGATCATACTTATCAATAATTACCTTAAATGTAAATGGGTTGACTGCCTCAACCAAAAGACAAAGACTGGCTGAATGGATACAAAAATAAGACTGCTATATATGTTGTCTACAAGAGACCCGCCTCAAAACAATGGACACATACAGACTGAACGTGAAGAGCTGGAAAAAAATATTCCATGCAAATAGAGACCAAAAGAAAGCAGGAGTAGCAATACTCATATCAGATAAAATAGACTTTGAAATAAAGGCTGTGAAAGAAGACAAAGAAGGACATTACATAATGATCAAAGGATCAATCCAAGAAGAAGATATAACAATTATAAATATATATACACCCAACATAGGAACACTGCAATATGTAAGGCAAATGATAACAAGTATGAAAGGGGACATTAACAATAACACAATAATAGTGGGAGACTTTAAAACCCCATTTGCACCTATGGATAGATCAACTAGACAGAAAATTAACAAGGAAACAGACTTTAAATTATACAATGGACCAGTTAGGCCTAACTAATAT
This sequence comes from Aepyceros melampus, assembly GCA_006408695.1. Lineage (NCBI taxonomy): Eukaryota > Metazoa > Chordata > Mammalia > Artiodactyla > Bovidae > Aepyceros > Aepyceros melampus. Next base: position 88,459 of record SJXQ01009978.1, read on the forward strand.
CTATAAGATATTTCAACCCAAAACAATGAATTTCACCTTTTTCTCAAGTGCACATGGAATCCTCCAGGATTGATCACATCCTGGCCCATAAATCTATGCTTGGTAATTCAGAAAAAAATGAAACCATTCCAAACATCTTTTCTGACCACAATGCAGTAAGATTAGATGTCAATTACAGGAGAAAAACTATTAAAAAAGTCCAACATATGGAAGCTGAACAACATGCTGCTGAATAACCAAGAAATCACAGAAGAAATCAAAAAAGAAATTAAAATATGCATAGAAATGAATGAAAATGAAAACACAACAACCAAAAACAAAAGGCCAGGAACAGATGGCTTCACACTTGAACTGTGCCAAAAATTTAGATAAGAGCTAACACCTATCCTACTCAAACTCTTCCAGAAAATTGCAGAGGGAGGTAAACTTCCAAACTCATTCTATGAGGACATCATCACCCTAATACCAAAACAAGACAAAGATGTCACAAAAAAAAAAAAGAAAACTACAGGCCAATATCACTGATGAACATAGATGCAAAAATCCTTAACAAAATTCTAGCAAACAGAATCCAACAACATATTTAAAAGATCATACATCATGACCAAGTGGGCTTTATCCCAGGGATGCAAGGATTCTTCATTATCCACAAATCAATCAATGTAATACACCACACTAACAAATTGAAAGATAAAAATCATATGATTTTCTCAATAGATACAGAGAAAGCTTTGAAATAATTCAACATCCATTTCAGATAAAAAACACTCCAGAAAGCAGACATAGAAGGAACATGCTGCTGCTGCTAAGTCACTTTGGTTGTGTCCAATTCTATGCGACCCCATAGAGGACCTCAACATAATAAAAGCCATATGTGACAAACCCACAGAAAACACTACCTTCAATGGTGAAATGTTGAAAGCATTTCCTCTAAAGTCAGGAACAAGACAAGGATGCCCACTCTCACCACTACTATTCAACATAGTTTTGGAAGTTTTGGCTACAGCAATCAGAGCAGAAAAAGAAATAAAATGAATCCAGATTGGAAAAGAAGTAAAACAATCACTGTTTGCAGATGACATGATTCTTTACATAGAAAACCCTAAAGACTCCACAAGAAAATTACTAGAGCTAATCAGTAAATATAATAAAGTTGAAGGATATAAAATTAACACACAGAAATCCCTTGCATTCCTATACACTAACAATGAGAAAACAGAAAGAGAAATTAGGGAAACAATTCCATTCACCATTGCAACGAAAAGAATAAAATACTTAGGAATATATTTACCTAAAGAAACAAAATACTTTATATATATATATATATATATATATATATATATAAAACTATGAAACACTGGTGAAAGAAATCAAAGAGGACACAAATAGATGGAGAATATACCGTGTTCATGGATCAGAATAATCAATATTGTGAAAATGAGTATACTTCCCAAAACAATCTATAGATTCAATGCAGTCCCTATCAAGCTACCAACGGTATTTTTCACAGAACTAGAAAAAATAATTTCTCAATTTGTATGGAAATACAAAAATCTTCGAATAGCCAAAGCAGTCTTGAGAAAGAAGAATGGAACTAGAAGAATCAATCTGCCTGACTTCAGGGTATACTACAAAGCTATAGTCGTCAAGACAGTATGGTACTTGCACAAAGACAGAAATGTCTATTAATGGAAAAAAATAGAAGGTGCAGAGATAAATCCATGCACCTATGGACACCTTATCTGTGACAGAGGAAGCAAGAATATACAATGGAGAAAAGACAATTTCTTTAACAAGTGGTGCTGGGAAAACTGGTCAACCACCTGTAAAAGAATGAAACCACAACACTTTTTAACACCATACACAAAAATAAACTCAAAATAGTTTAAAGATCTAAATGTAAGACCAGAAACTATAAAACTTCTTGAGGAAAGCATAGGCAAAACACTATTCGACTTAAATCAAAGCAGGATCATCTCTGACCCACCTCCCAGAGTAATGGAAATAAAAGCAAAAATAAACAAATGGGATCTAATTAAACTTAGAAGCTTTTGAACAACGAAGGAAACTATAAGCAAGGTGAAAAGACAGCCTTCAGAATGGGAGAAAATAATAGCAAATGAAGCAACTGACAAAGAATTAATCTCAAAAATATACAAGCAACTCTTGAAGCTTAATTCCAGAAAAATAAAGGACCCAATAAAAAATGGGCCAAAAAACTAAACATACATTTCTCCAAGAAAATGTACAGATGGCTAACAAACTCGTGGAAAGATGTTCAGCATCACTCATTATCAGAGAAATGCAAATCAAAACCACAATAAGGTACCATTGCACACCAGTCTGAATGGCTGCGACCCAAAAGTCTACAAGCAATAAATGCTGGAGAGGGTGTGGAGAAAAGGGAACCCTCTTACACTGTTGGTGGGAATGCAAACTAGTACAGCAACTATGGAGAATACAGTGGAGATTTCTTTAAAAACTGGAAATAGAACTACCATACTACCCAACAATCCCACTGCTAGGCATACACATCAAGGAAACCAGAATTGAAAGACACACATGTACCCCAATGTTCATCACAGCACTGTTTATAATAGCCAGGACATGGAAGCAACCTAGATGTCCATCAGCAGGTGAATGGATACGAAAGCCATGGTACATATACAAAATGGAATATTACTCAGCCATTAAAAAAATACATTTGAATCAGTTCTAATGAGGTGGATGAAACTGGAGCCTATTATACAGAGTGACGTAAGCCAGAAAGAAAGACACCAATAGAGTATACTAATGCATATATGTGGAATTTAGAAAGATGCTAACGATAACCCTATATGCGAGACAGCAAAAGAGACACAGATGTATACAACAGTCTTTTGAACTCTTTTGGAGAAGGCGAGGGTAGGATGATTTTGGAGAATGGTATTGAAACATGTATATTATCATATGTGAAACAGATTGTCAGTCCAGGTTTGATGCATGAGACAGGGTGCTCAGGGCTGGTGCACTGGGATGACCCAGAGGGATAGGATGGGGAGGGAGGTGGGAGGGGAGTTCAGAATGGGGAACACATGTTCACTCACGGCTGGTTCATGTCAATGTATGGCAAAACCACTACAATATTGTAAAGCAATTAGCCTCCAATTAAAATAAATAAGTTTAAAAAATAGCTACATATATCCTCTCTATAAGACATACACATGAATACATTCTTCCTTCTTTTTTTAATATAAATTTATTGATTTTAATTGGAGGTTATTACTTTACAATATTGTATTCGTTTTACCATACATCAACGTGAATCCACCACAGGTATACACATGTTCCCCATCCGAACCCACCTCCCTCCCTGTACCATCCCTCTGGGTCATCCCAGTCCACCAGCCCCAAGCATCCAGTATCATGCATCGAAGCTGGACTGGTGATTCGTTTCATATATGATATTGTACATGTTTCAATGCCATTCTCCCAAATCATCCCACCGTCTCCCTCTCCCACAGAGTCCAAAAGACTATTCTCTATATCTGTGTCTCTTTTGCTGTCTCGCATACAGGGTTATCGTTACCATCTTTCTAAATTCCATATATATGTGTTAGTATATTCTATTGGTGTCTTTCTTTCTGGCTTACTTCACCCTGTATAATAGGCTCCAGTTTCATCCACCTCATTAGGACTGATTCAAATGTATTCTTTTTAATGCCTAAGAGGGAGGCCTGGCATGCTGCGATTCATGGGGTTGCAAAGAGTCAGACATGAGTGAGCGACTGAACTGAACTGAACTGAACACTCCATTGTGTACGTGTACCACAGCCTTCTTATCCATTCACCTGCTGATGGACATCTAGGTTGTTTCCATGTCCTGGCTATTATAAATAGTACTGCGATGAACATTGGGGTATATGTGTCTCTTTCAATTCTGGTTTCCTCAGTGTGTGCCCAGCAGTGGGATTGCTGGGTCATAAGGCAGTTTTTAAAGAATTTCCACACTGTTCTCCATAGTGGCTGTACTAGTTTGCATTCCCACCAACAGTGTAAGAGGGTTCCCTTTTCTCCACACCCACTCCAGCATTTATTGCTTGTAGACTTTTGGGTCGCAGCCATTCAGACTGGTGTGAAATGGTACCTCATTGTGGTTTTGATTTGCATTTCTCTGATAATGAGTGATGTTGAGCATCTTTTCATGTGTTTGTTAGCCATCTGTATGTCTTCTAAATAAACAAATGGGACCTAATTAAACTTAAAATCTTCTGTACAACAAAGGAAACTATAAGCAAGGTGAAAAGACAGCCTTCACAGCCATTCTGACTGGTGTGAAATGGTACCTCATTGTGGTTTTGATTTGCATTTCTCTGATAATGAGTGATGTTGAGCATCTTTTCATGTGTTTGTTAGCCATCTGTATGTCTTCTAAATAAACAAATGGGACCTAATTAAACTTAAAATCTTCTGTACAACAAAGGAAACTATAAGCAAGGTGAAAAGACAGCCTTCAGAATGGGAGAAAATAGCAAATGAAGCAACTGACAAACAACTAATCTCAAAAATATACAAGCAACTCCTGCGGCTCAATTCCAGAAAAATAAATGACCCAATCAAAAAAATGGGACAAAGAACTAAGTAGACATTTCTCCTTCTTCCTTCTTAAATGTAAAACTTAAGTGTAAGCCTGTCTTCTTATTAGTTACCTCTTAGTAAAAGTCATCACCTGCAGCAAAATTTTGATAGATAGTTATTGAATTTTCTATTAACCTATTTTGTAAATTATATGTTTTCTATATTATGATATGAAGTGGTGATGGCACCTTTTTTTTTTAATTTGATTAACTGTGTGATTGGTTCTAGGATCAAAATGAGTGATAATGAAATACATTTTGTATCTTAGTATTCAAGTTAACAAAATTTTTGTTTCTGGCTCATGTGACATCCAAACTAGTTTCAAATTTAATTTTCTCTGTAGCACATCTCTCTCTAAATTGCAGATTCAAAAACATCCTAGAAAACATCTTAGTTTTTTGAAAAATAATTGATAGTGTAATTTATTATATGTTCTATTGTGATTTGTCTATAAATAACATACTTACAGAGTAGGCAGGAAGCAAAACTCATGCAATGAGATGAATTAACTGGAGTTAGGAAATGCCTAATACCCTCTGGTCTCTGTGAGCCACCAACAGTGCAAGGCAAGGACCACTGGCATCAAGGGAGAACCAAATTCCTGACTTCCTAGACTTGTGACCTATAATAATTCTTAGAACTTTAAAATAAGATAGGAAATGTCTTCTAATATGTTCCCAGGAATCCACAGTCAGAACATAACTTCCTACTTGCATTTTGAGGATATAGCAAGTTTACCTAACATTCTAGAGAAGAGTTATCCTCACAAAGTCATTGTATTTTGAAATTGGATAATTTGACCCAGAGGGATGGTATGGGGAGGGAGGTGGGAGGGGGGTTCAGGGTGGGGAACATGTGTGCACCCGTGGTGGATCTATGTTGATGTATGACAAAACCAATACAATATTGTAAAGTAACTAGCCTCCAATTAAAATAAATAATTTTTTTAAAAAGTTAGTCTAAGTAGAAAAAGTATTCTTACTTGTGGAGTTGTTAAGGTTGTAGTACTGCTCATAGTGTCTTCCATTTGTTGTGTTTGAACATCCTGTGCTTCAAACTGCAGTATCAAATTTATCCTCTTTAGGGCAGAAATCTGGCAAAAATGAATATGGTCAAAAGAAAAAAACTTACTCTGAAAAGATACTATCAGAATATCAATTTATTTATTTATTTACTTTTACCTTTTCAAGGTTCATATACCTTAGTTTAGCATCCATAGCCTTAAATACATCTGCCATGGATTTGGTTACCTATAGGGAGTATTTTAAAATGACTGAGAATCCTGTAATATAAACAATCTCAAAATTTTTATAGTTTCTTATTTTACTTGTAGATCATCTTACAAAATTATCTACCATTTTATTAACAGTAAAAATGCAGTATGTATTTCTGGTCTAGGCACTGACTATCTTTTGCCTTTATTCACTTCAAGACAACTAATTAGACCTTAGCTGAAAACCCACTACAAAAATCACTTTCCTCACTAAGCATTTTGACTATATCTCTCCTTCCCATGAAGGACTTTACCAGTAAGTACCCTTGTGTACCTTGCAACAAGGTGACTTTAGACTTCTGACAATTCTTAATACCTTCAACAACTTAAGTCAAAATACTAAGGTTTACCTTGCCCATTGTTACTGCAGTTTCAACTCTGGCTGCCACAGCATCAAACCTAGCACTCATTCTCAAGAACTTAATTGCTTGCTTCTTCTGACAGATTGCATCCTCATCATGTATTCATGCAACTTCTGTATTTCCCTTCTGAATAGCCTGTTTTTAACATAGCAAAAGTAAATAGTGAAGAAAAAAAAAAGAAATACTGGGAGAGAAATTACAGATATTTTAGAAATTGGAAAACAATGCTCAACTAACCAATTTAAAAAAATATTTACAATTAGTTTTTTTTAGCAAATAAAAGGAGAATTTGGAAGCTATCCAAAGATGGTGGAGGAATAGAATGGGGAGACCAATTTCTCCCCCAAAAATTCATCAAAAGATAATTTGAATGTTGTACAACTTCCACACAAAAAATGTTTGAATGCTGGCAGAGGACACCAGGTACTCAGAAAGGCAACCCAATCTCTTTGAAAGGAGGTAGGATAAAATATAAAAGACGGAAACAGAGACAAAAGATTTAGGGATGGAGACTGTCCTGGAGAGGGTGTCATGAAGGAGGAGATGTTTCCACACAGTAGGAAACCCTCTCACAGGCATGTCTGTGGGAAGCTTTGAAATCTCAGAAGGCAAAATAAATTGGAGGGAAAAAAACCCCACATAATACATGCCAAACTGCAACTACTAGCAGAGAAGTGGTACAGCAGCAAGTGAGGGCTGGGTAGGGAGGCACAGGCTGCATAGTTAGTCCTTAGGGTAAGGACTGGGCCTAAATGTCCTGAGGACAATCTGAAGGAGCTAATGTGAGATAGTAACACAAGGTATTGGATCACTAGAGACAAAAGAAATGTGTGTGTGTGTGTGTGTGTGTGTGTGTATGCTGCAAAAGTCTCTAACTCCTCACAGTGACCCCTGATGCTCTCACAGAACAAAGTATTGAACGAATACCAAGGAGAGCAACCCAGCTGCCATATACGGCCCTCCCACCCCAGAGGCAGAGAGGGAGATGTATGACAGCCAGAGCCGGAAGGCAAGGGGCTGCTGCCATCTTGGCCCCAGATATCATATCTTCCTCAAAACTATGAGCAAGCCAGTTTCTAACCACATCTTTCTGGGATTCTGGATGCTTCACATCTGCCAGGAGTTTCACAGCCTGAGATCAGCTTCCCAGAGGAGACACACAGCACACCTGAGACTGTGCCCTCTGGGCACAGCAGGGAAACCAAGCAGCTGGGACTGGGGAGGTGCATAACATGCATATCCCATCTGGGTTAGTGCACTTGCCAAGTACCTTGTCACCTGAGTTGCTTGGACCTGAGAAGGGCAAAAATGAACAGCCCATCGGGGTCTGTGCCCTTGCAGAGTACCCAAGCACCTGAGCAGCTTAGCCCAGGGAAAGGCACAAAATACACGACACACTTGGGACAGTGCCACTGCAAAGCACCCTGAAGCCTGAGCAGTGTGGACCTGGGAAGTACACACCGCTTTGGGCTGTGTCAAAACCAGTGTGGTTCATCCACTGCAAGCACTCCTCACACATGACAGTGGTATTTGTTTACAATGTCCCTCCCTCCCCACAGCATAACTGAATCACTGCTGCTAAGTAGCTTCAGTCGTGTCTGACACTGTATGACCCCATAGACGGCAGCCTACCAGGCTCCCCCGTCCCTGGGATTCTGAAGGCAAGAACACTGGAGTGGGTTGCCATTTACTTCTCCAATGCATGAAAGTGAAAAGTGAAAGTGAAGTCGCTTAGTCGTGCCCTACTCTTAGCGACCCATGGACTGCAGCCTACCAGGGTCCTCATCCATGGGATTTTCCAGGCAAGAGTACTGGAGTGAGTTGCCATTGCTTTCGCTGCACAACTTAACAGGTGAGCCTAAATAAGTGGCCACATTCATCCCTTGTGTCAAGGCGGAAATTAGATACTGAAGAGACTTACAAACAGAGGAAGCCAAAATAAACAAAGAAGGGGAACTGCTCTGGAAGTAACAGGTGCAATAGACTAAGACCCTGCAGTTAATGCTGAGACTGTGCATGTAAGGAACAACTGGAGATCTTGAGAACAAGTATAAGCTGGAACAAGGGGCTATCTGACACTGAATTGACCCAACACTGTCTCAACTGCTCCACAGAAGTTCCTAGATGTATTTTTACTATTATCACTTCTTAATATTTTTAAAACATTAGTTCTTTATTATGCCTTTAACTTTCATTTTTAGCCTATTATTACCTTTCAAAAAACCCCTATTTTATTTTTTTTCCAATTAGAGAATATTTTTTTTTAATTTTTATTTTTACTTTATTTTACTTTACATTACTGTATTGGTTTTGCCATACATTGACATGAATCCGAGACGGGTGTACATGAGTTCCCAATCGTGAACCCCCTCCCACCTCCCACTCCATATCATCTCTCTGGATCGTCCCCGTGCACCAGCCCCAAGCATCGTGTATCCTGTATCAAACATAGACTGGCAATTCATTTCTTACATGATAGTATATATGTTTCAGTGCCATTCTCCCAAATCATCCCACCCTCTCTGTCTCCTTCAGAGTCCAAAAGTCCGTTCTATACATCTGTGTCTCTTTTGCTGTCTCGCATACAGGGTTATCATTACCATCTTTCTAAATTCCATATATATGTGTTCGTATACTGTATTGGTGTCTTTCTTTCTGGCTTACTTCACTCTGTATAATCAGCTCCAGTTTCATCAACCTCATTAGAACTGATTCAAATGTATTCTTTTTAATGGCTGAGTGATACTCCGTTGTGTATATGTACCAGAGCTTTCTTATCCATTCATCTGCTGATGGATATCTAGATTGTTTCCATGTCCTGGATATTATAAACAGTGCCACAATGAATATTGGGGTACATGTGTCTTTTAATTCTGGTTTCCTTGGTGTGTATGTCCAGCAGTGGGATTGCTGGGTCATATGGCATTTCTATTTGCAATTTTTTAAGGAATCTCCACACTGTTCTCCATAGTGGCTGTACTAGTTTGCATTCCCACTAACAGTGTAAGAGGGTTCCCCTTTTTCCACACCCTCTCCAGCATTTATTGCTTGCAGACTTTTGGATCACAGCCATTNTGACCTTTTCCAGTCCTGTGGCCACTGCTGAGTTTTCTAAATTTGCTGGCATATTGAGTGCAGCACTTTCATAGCATCACCTTTCAGGATTTGAAATAGCTCAACTGGAATTCATCACCTCCACTAGCTTTGTTGATAGTGATGCTTTCTAAGGCCCACTTGAGTTCATATTCCAGGATGTCTGGCTCTAGGTGAGTGATCCCACCATTGTGATTATCTGGGTCATGAAGACCTTTTTTGTATAGTTCTCTTGTGTATTCTTGCCACCTTTTCTTAATATCTTCTGCATCTGTTAGGTCCATACCATTTCTGTCCTTTATCGAACCCATCTTTGCATGAAACATTCTTTTGGTATCTCTAATTTTCTGGTCCCATCACTTCATGGCAAATACATGGGCAAACAGTGGCTGACTTTATTTTGGGGGCTTCAAAATCACTGCAGATGGTGATTGCAGCCATGAAATTAAAAGATGCTTACTCCTTGGAAGCAAAGTCATGACCAAGCTAGACAGCATATTAAAAAGCAGAGACATTACTTTGCCAAGAAAAGTCTGTCTAGTCAAGGCTATGATTTTTCCAGTAGTCATGTATGGATGTGAGAGTTGGATTATAAGAAAGCTGAGCACAGAAGAACTGATGCTTTGGAACTGTGGTGTTGGAGAAGAGTCTTGAGAGTCCCTTGGACTGCAAGGAGATGCAACCAGTCCATCCTAAAGGAGATCAGTCCTGGGCGTTCATTAGAAGGACTGATGCTAAAGCTGAAACTCCAGATCTTTGGCCATCTGATATGAAGAGCTGACTCATATGAAACAGCCTCATCCTGGGAAAGAGTGAGGGCAGGATGAGAAGGGGACGACAGAGGATGAGATGTTTGGATGGCATCACTGACTCAATGGACACGGTTTTGGCTAAACTCCAGGAGCTGAAGATGGACAGGGAGGCCTGGTGTACGGCAGTTCATGGGGTCGCCAAGAGTTGGACATGACTGAGCAACTGAACTTTGAGAGTCCCTTGGACTGCAAGGAGATGCAACCAGTCCATCCTAAAGGAGATCAGTCCTGGGCGTTCATTAGAAGGACTGATGCTAAAGCTGAAACTCCAGATCTTTGGCCATCTGATATGAAGAGCTGACTCATATGAAACAGCCTCATCCTGGGAAAGAGTGAGGGCAGGATGAGAAGGGGACGACAGAGGATGAGATGTTTGGATGGCATCACTGACTCAATGGACACGGTTTTGGCTAAACTCCAGGAGCTGAAGATGGACAGGGAGGCCTGGTGTACGGCAGTTCATGGGGTCGCCAAGAGTTGGACATGACTGAGCAACTGAACTAAACTGAACTGAACTGAATCAGTGGTGCTATTTTCCCATCTCATCCTCTCTTGCCCGCTTCTCCTCCTGCCCTCAATCTTTCCCATCATTAGGGTCTTTTCCAATGAGTTGGCTCTTCACATCAGGCGGCCATACTAGCTACTATGCATGCTAAGTCACTCAGTCTTGTCCAAGTCTTGGCGATGCTATGGACCAGTAGTCCACCAAGCTCCTTTGTCCATGGGATTGTCCAGGCAAGAATACTGGAGTGGGCTGCCATGCCCTCTTCTAGGAGGTTTTTCTAACCCTAGGATCAAACTGGAGTCTCTTATATCTCCTGCATTGCTGGTGGGTTCTTACCACTAGCGCCATCTGGGAAGCCCAGTAGCTGCAATGGTTCTTCCCAAATATCCTGTTAGCTTAAAATTGTGATGCCACAGGGGAAGCCTCTGAGAGGTGCATAGCAGCCCTACCCTCTGACTTTGGGTCATTGATCTTCCCCTGAACTTATTGGACTGGGAAGACTGATTCTTGGTTACTGTCCAGTTTATCAAAATCAGTGATTATGATATAGGGCAGGTCTGTCCATGGTTAGATAACTAGTCACCCTGACCAGTAAAGACTGATTTGAAATTTTCAGCATAGCCACGAATAGATTTATTACTGTTTTGACTGTAAAATGAAACAGTAAATGCAAAGGCTTTAATTTAAAACAAGGGAAATCTACATTTAAATATTATGGGAAAATATCACTCATCAAAAAAAAGATAATTTATTTCCCATCTATTCATGGGAAATAGATGAGGAAACAGTGGAAACAGTGTCAGACTTTATTTTGGGGGGCTCCAAAATTACTGCAGATGGTGATTGCAGCCATGAAATTAAAAGATGCTTACTCCTTAGAGGGAAAGTTATGACCAACCTAGATAACATATTGAAAAGCAGAGACATTACTTTGCCAACAAAGGTCCATCTAGTCAAGGCTATGGTTTTTCCAGTGGTCATGTATGGATGTGAGAGTTGGACTGTGAAGAAGGCTGAGTGCAGAAGAATTGATGCTTTTGAACTGTGGTGTTGGAGAAGACTCTTGAGAGTCCCTTGGACTGCAAGGAGATCCAACCAGTCCATTCTGAAGGAGATCAGCCTTAGGATTTCTTTGGAAGGAATGATGCTAAAGCTGAAACTCCAGTACTTTGGCCACCTCATGCGAAGAGTTGACTCATTGGAAAAGACTCTGATGCTGGGAGGGATTGAGGGAAGGAGTAGAAGGGGATGGCAAATGATGAGATAGCTGGGTGGAATCACTGACTCGATGGAAGTGAGTCTGAGTGAACTCTGGGAGTTGGTGATGGACAGGGAGGCCTGGCATGCTGCGATTCATGGGGTCGCAAAGAGTCGGACATGACAGAGTGACTGAACAGACTGAACATCATCCTACTAAAATTCTTCATGAAAACTGCAGAGGAAGGTAAATGGCCAAACACATTTTATGAAGCCACCATCACCCTAATACCAAAACCAGACAAAGATTCCACAAAAAATAAAACTACAGGCCAATATCACTGATGAACATAGATGCAAAATTCCTCAAAAAAATTCTAGCCAACAGAATCCAACATCATATTAAAAAGATCATGCATCATGACCAAGTGGACTTTACCCCAGGGGTGCAAGGATTCTTCAATATTTGCAAATCAATGAATGTGATACACCATGTTAACAAATTGAAAGGTAAAAACCATATGATTATCTCAGTAGATGCAGAGAAAGCCTTTGACAAAATTCAACACCCATTTATGATTTAAAAAAAAAACAAAACCTCCAGAAAGTAGGCATTGAATGAACATACCTCAAGATAATAAAAGCCATATATGATAAACCCACAGCAAACATTATCCTCAATAGTGAAAAATAGAAAGTGTTTCCCCTAAAGTCAGGAACAAGACAAGGGTGCCCATTCTCACCACTACTATTCAACACAGTTTTGGAAGTTTTAGCCACAGCAATCAGAGAATAAAAATAAATTAAAAGAATCCAGATTGGAAAAGAAGAAGTAAAACTCTATTTGTGGATGACATGATCCTCTGAATAAAAACCCTAAAGATACCACCAGAAAATTACTAGAGCTAATCAATGAATATAGTAAAGTTGCTGCTAAGTCACTTCAGTTGTGTCCGACTCTGTGTGACCCCATAGATGGCAGCCCACTAGGCTCCCCTGTCCCTGGGATTCTCCAGGCAAGAATACTGGAGTGGGTTGCCATTCCCTTCCCCAATGCATGAAAGTGAAAAGTGAAAGTGAAGTCGCTCAGTCGTGTCTGACCATCAGCGACCCCATGGACTGCAGCCTCCAGGTTCCTCTATCCATGGGATTTTCCAGGCAAAAGTACTGGAGTGAGATGCCATTGCCTTCTCCATAGTAAAGTTACAGGGTATAAAATTAATACACAGAAATCCCTTGCATTCCTATACACTAACAATGAGAAAACTGAAAGAGAAATTAAGGAAACAATTCCATTCATCATTGTGATTAAAATAATAAAATATTTAGGAATAAATTTACCTAAAGAAATAAAAGATCTGTATATAGAAAACAATATTACCCATTTTTAATAGGACTGAAGTTCCGTCTATGCAGTCAGTAATTAATTAACCATGTTTTAAAGATAAGTATTAACAATAACCTTTAACTATTGTGTATATACATATTTGGGAATCCTAAAGTAGGAAACCATCATTTAAATGGAAGAAGAATCAACAATACAAAACTCTACTTATCTGTTTGAGTGCAGGGAACAAACGGTATCAAAAACATTTTTAAAGCCCTTCTAGTTTTTGACATATGACTGAAATTTATCTTAAATACTGTCATGGCTAAATCTAGCTAGATAATATACAGGGACATGAAGAAAGAAAAAGAAACAACTTTTGTGAATCTATTACTTAACTGGTAGTTTAAAATAAGGGAAGAAAGAAATGTTAGCAGACAATTTAAATAATTTCATTCAAAATACAAGCAGAATACAAAGCAGTATATATCTTTAGCAGCCTTAACAGAGGGGGGAAATAAACCCCAGAAGAAACAGGGGTTTTCTACAGCCTTCAGCAAAATACAGAATTGTGTTTCTTTTTGTTTATTTGACCTGTTCCTTGTTAATACTGTCTCTGGTGCTTTTTAAGAAAATGACAGAAAGTCAGATTATATGTTCTTTATTTTTACTGATTTATTTTTTTAATTTAAATTTATTTATTTTAATTGGAGGCTAATTACTTTACAATATTGTATTGGTTTTGCCATACATCAACATGAATCCGCCACAGGTATACACGTGTTTCCCATCCTGAACCCCCCTCCCACCTCTCTCCCCATACATCCCTCTGGGTCATCCCAGTGCACCAGCCCCAAGCATTCAGTATCATGCATCAAACCTGGACTGGTGATTCGTTTCTTGCATGATATTATACATGTTTCAATGTCATTCTCCCAAATCATCCCACCCTCTCCCTCTCCCACTGAGTCCAAAAGACTGCTCTATACATCTGTGTCTCTTTTGCTGTCTCTCATACAGGGTTATCGTTACCATCTTTCTAAATTCCATATATATGCGTTAATATACTGTATTGGTGTTTTTCTCTCTGGCTTACTTCACTCTGTATAATCGGCTCCAGTTTCATCCACCTCATTAGAACTGATTCAAATGTATTCTTCTAAATGGCTGAGTAATACTCCATTGTGTATATGTACCACAACTTTCTTTTCTATTCATCTGCTGCTGGACATCTAGGCTGCTTCCATGTCTTGGCTATTATAAACAGTGCTGCGAAGAGCATTGGGGTACATGTGTCTCTTTCAATTCTGGTTTCCTTGGTGTGTATGCCCAGCAGTGGGATTGCTGGGTCATAAGGCAGTTCTATTTCCAGTTTTTTAAGAATTATCCACACTATTCTCCATAGTGGCTGTACTAGTTTGCATTCCCACCAACAGTGTAAGAGGGTTCCCTTTTCTCCATACCGTCTCCAGTATTTATTGCTTGTAGGCTTTTGGATCTCAGCCATTCTGACTGGCATGAAATGGTACCTCATTATGGTTTTGATTTGCATTTCTCTGATAATGAGTGATGTTGAGCATCTTTTCATGTGTTTGTTAGCCATCTGCATGTCTTCTTTGGAGAAATGTCTATTTATTCTTTGGCCCATTTTTTGATTGGGTCATTTATTTTTCTGGAATTGGGCTACAGGAGTTGCTTGTATATTTTTGAGATTACTTCTTTGTCAGTTGCTTCATTTGCTATTATTTTCTCCCATTCTGAAGGCTGTCTTTTCACCTTGCTTATAGTTTCCTTTGTTGTGCAGAAGCTTTTAAGTTTAATTAGGTCCCATTTGTTTATTTTTGCTTTATTTCCAGTATTCTGGGAGGTGGGTCATAGAGGATCCTGCTGTGATTTATGTCAGAGAGTGTTTTGCCTATGTTCTCCTCTAGGAGTTTTATAGTTTCTGATCTTACAATTAGGTATTTAATCATTCTGAGTTTATTTTTGTGTGTGTTGTTAGAAAGTGTTCTAGTTTCATTCTTTTACAAGTGGTTGACCAGTTTTCCCAGCACCACTTGCTAAAGAGATTGTCTTTTCTCCATTGTATATTCTTGCCTCTTTTGTTAAAGATAAGGTGTCCATAGGTGTGTGGATTTATCTCTGGGCTTTCTATTTTGTTCCATTGATCAATGTTTCTGCCTTCGTGCCAGTACCATACTGTCTTGATGTAACACAGGCTAAATTCCATTGTAATAGGCTTCAAAATAATGACCACACACTTTAATGGTATTTAGACTGTTTTCCTTCATTCCTCTCTCCCTTCTTTCCCTCTATCATTTATCAAATATTTAACACCAACTAATTCAAATATAACTTCCCAGGTGACTCTGGGAATATACCTGCCAACGCAGGATACACAGGTTTGATCCCTGGGTTAAGAAGATTCCCTGGAGAAGGAAATGGCAACCCACTCGAGTATTCTTTTTGGGAAATCCCACGGACAGGGGAGCTTGGAGGGCTATAGCCCGTGGGGTCTCAATGCAGTCTGACATGACTTAGTGACTAAACAACAACAATTCAAATATTGTGTTAAGTGTTGAAAAATATAGAAAGTTTACCATGCTCATTATTCTTTATTATAAATATGAGTTTCTTACACACTTTCCAATCCAAGAGTCAACTTTCTGTAACATATTTTGGAAGGGAAAGTTTTATCAGCATCACAATTTCTCTTTACTTTGGGTCTTAATTTGTCAAAGAGAGAAATAAATGACATCACTTCCCCACCTATAACTCTTATCCCTGTGTTATTCAGTTTAAAGTAATAGCAAAGCATAATCCAATGTGTGCTCTGACATTTGAGTTCCTGTCTCCTTCCAGCATTCCTGGCAGTTTGAGAAGATAAATATATTAATTACTGTTGGGTGGCTAATAAGCAATACTTGCATCAAACAACAACTGCATACACACAACACACACTCTAAGGACAATGGCAAGTTAGACAACAGAGCCTAAACCTACTTTGTACATGAGAAATTGTGATCTAACTGCATCAAAATTGACACTGCTGTCCTGGCAGGGGAGGGTGTGACATCACCATGCACAGCAGCAGCCAGTCATAGTAATCTTTTGTTTTTATTTTTTTAGTTAGTTTTTGCTGAAGTATAGTTGATTTAAAATGTTGTGTTAATTTCTGCTGTACAGCAAAGTGAATCAACTACACATATACATATATCCACAACGTTTTTTAGATTCTTTTCTCATATAGATCATTACAGAGTATTGAGTAGTGTTCCCTGTGCTATACTGTAGGTTCTTATTATTTATCTATTATTTATTTATATATATGTGTGTGTGTGTATATATATATTATATGCTTCCATGGTGACTCAGTGGTAAAGAATCCATCTGCCAGTACTGGAGATGTGGGCTCAATCCTTGGGTCAGGAAGATGCCTTGGAGAAGGAAATGGCACTTATGCTTGCCTGGGAAATCCCATGAACAGAGGAGCCTGACGGATTACAGTCCATGGGATCACAAAAGAGTTGGACACACCATTGTGGCTCAGCTGGTAAGGAATCCACTGGCAACGTGGGAGACCTGGGTTAGATCACTGGGTTGGGAAGATCCCGTGCAGAAGGGAATGTCTACCCACCCCAGTATTCTGGCCTGGAGAATTCCATCAACTGTATAGTCCATGGGGTCACAGAGAGTTGGACACGACTGAGCAGCATTCACTTTCACTAGTGATTAAACAACAACAACAAATTTTATATATAATAGTGTGTATATGTCAATCCTAACCTCCCAATTTATCCCTACCCTTCTTTCCTCCTTGGTAAACTTGTGCTTCTTTCCTACATCTGTAACTCTATTTCATGGGCTTCCCTGGTGCCTCATATGGTGAGAATCCACCTGCAATGCAGGAGACCTGGGTTTGATCCCTGGGTTGGGAAGATCCCCAGGAGGAGGGCATGGCAACCCACTCCTATAAACTTGCCTGGAGAATGCCCATAGGCAGAGGTGCCTGGTAGGCCAAGGGATCACAAAGAATAGCTCATGACTGAGCGACTAAACACATATACCATTTTTTCAGAGTCCACACATGAGCGATGTCATATGATATTTGTCTTTCTCTGACTTACTTCACTCAGTATGATAATCTCCAGGTTCACTCATGTCACTGAAATGTTATTTTGTTCTTTATGGCTGAGTCATAGATGACCTTTCAATGCTTTCACATTCTGTTCTTGTTCTATTATGAACTCATAGAAAGTCCCACATACCTGGATGATTACTTTCTAACTTAGAGGCAAGAGAAGATTTAAAAGTAAAGCACCTTTATTTTTCATGCCAGATAGTTCATATATCCTAATCATATAGATAGATAAATAGATGGATAGGTAGACAGATATGAGTACATAAATTCATATACACTGATTATATATGCAGTGATGTAAAAGCAAAGAACATTGTTCTTTCCTTCCTAGAGGAGAGAATGATGTATTCTAAGCAAGACAGATTTTTCAGATATTACAAATAGACCTTGAAAGAAGAGTAATATTTAGTATTTAAATGTCTTTAAAATAGGAGATAAGTGCATATGACAATGAAGAGAATGAATTAAGGCACAGACAGAAGTATGAGACAGCATCTGTGGGGATAAGCAATGAGTCTGGAGCAGCTGGGATTTCAGTGCAGAGTCAAGGAGTAGTAACAGCAGTAAGGGAAGATGAAGTTGGAAAGATAGAGACAAACCTCTTTCAAGTGATGAGTTTTCTCTTTCAATCATTAGAATTAACATTGCTTTCTTCCTCAGTTACAGCTTTAAAATGTTAGTCATAGAGGGCTTGATATTTTTGCAAATGATGATGTAAAAATATAACTAGCATTTTCTTACATTTTAAAAATGACTCATTAGCAATAGTTCACTTTTATTTATTTATTTATTTATTATACCTTCATATGCACTCACTTTTTAGAAATTCTCATTTCCAAAGAAATAGAAAAACAATTTACTGAGCTGAAGTTAAATTCCATAACAGACTACCTCAAAGGAATTTCCCTTATTACACAAAATTGCTTTGGGTAAAATGATGCAAAAATCTCATTCATTTCAATGAGCTTTTGCTTATTAAAAATAATAAGCATTTATAATATGAGCTTGTGGCTTTTTAACATGGGAACACTTTTAAGTTTAAAAATTCCAGAAATTTTAACATTTACTCACAAATTACATTTGTTATTCTTAAACAATCTTTTCTTTACTTTAAAGTCAAATGTTACTGTGAATTTAGTTGACTATATTTGTTCTAGCAATAAGGTGTAATGAAGAGGGTTGATAAACTATGTGGATATCATGTCACAGCTTTTTCAGAAACACATTGTCCTGATCAGTGTCAAATCAAGGGTATATGAACTGGATCAAGGGAACAGTTTCATCTTATCTGTAGGCAATAAGGGGATGTATTTTAGAAATAAAAAATTCTAAATGGTAATAGAACTTATTAAAAATCAGTCTGCTTTATATTAACACACTGAGCTGCCAACACTAATTATTATAAGTGATAGAAGTTCTACTCTCCAAAAAAAAAAAAAACACACACACATACACACACACACACACACACACTCTTTGCTCTAAGTTAATATATTTGTTGTGATTACTGTAAGTTTACACACACACACACACACACACAAACACGTGTGTGTGTACATGAATTTCAAGAATGGTAAGATAGGAAATATTTGAAGAAATAATTATTTAGGATTTATAAATGCTGGAAAAATATATTCAGCATTAGGTTGTAAGTCAGACCCTGTAAGATTCTAAACAGAAAAGGTTGGTGAGGGATTAACAGATTTAGACAGCACAGTGAAATTTAAGAACATCAAAGGCAAAGAGAAGTTTCTAAGTCTCTAGAGAGAAAAAAGCAGAACATCTTCAAAAAATCTGATAGAACAAAATTTGGATACCCAATAGCAACAATATATTCAAGAAAACATTAACAAATTTATATATTTTACATTGCATGGAGTAAATTATAAATTTATATCTAGAATAATATTTAAATGCAAAATGAAAATATTTTAGCTATATTATCACCCACTGACCCTTCTCTAAAAACCATCTGGATGATTAACTCCAGTAAAAATAGCATTAAAGGAGTGAGACTTATCGTGTGTGTGTGTGTGTGTGCGTGTACTTAGTCTCTCGCTCATGTCTGACTCTTTGTGACCCCATGGACTGTAGCCCACCATCCTCCTCTGTCCATGGAATTCTCCAGGCAAGAATACCAGAGTGGATTGCCATGCTCTCTTCCAGGGGATCTTTCCAACTGAGGGATCCAATAGATTCTTTACTGACTGAGCCACCAGGGAAGCCCAATAATACCAGAGTGGGCAGCTTATCCCTTCTCCAGGTGAACTTCCTGACCCAGGAATCGAACTGTGGTCTCCTCCAAAGCAGGTGGATTCTTTACCAGTTGAGCTCCTGGGAAGCCCAGTTTATCATTTAACTAAGAATAAGACAGAAAAAAGGTTACCCATACTAATGATATTATTTATTGCTAATATTGAGTGTTTATTATGTTTAAGTCATGGGTAGCAATAATGAATATAACAATAAGTAATATTCAAACTTTACAAAACCCTCGTGAAATAAGTACTATTATTTTTCCCAATTCCAAAGCTCTTAATTTGGAACTGAAATTCCCACTTACATCAATACAAATTGAATTGAAATGATGAGGAGGAATGAACCAAGACTTGGCATTTTACAAAAGTATGTGTTTGAGAGTAGATTATAAACATTGTTCAATTTCAAATATCAATGAGAAAAATATGCATAAAATAGATTAAAAGTTTAAAAAAAGAAATATAAAAAAACAGAATTATAACTTTTTTTTTTAAAAAATAGGAAAAATTTGATCTTTCACTGAAAGTTAGCATAGCATAAATTCAAGATTGAAAAAGACACACAAATATTTGTAAGTTAGGAGAGTGATGTCTTGATAGAAAAGTGATTGTGATCATTTGATCATTTTAAGTGGGTTATACACACTACACTAACTAGAAGGCCGAAATGTACACATCAGCAACTTCTCCCTGAAAATAACTCAGCTATATATTTTCTACAAGGTACACTTAGAAATAATGATGCAAAAATATTGAAAATGAAAGAGTAGAAAAAGTTATATAGTGGATGGACACACTAGCATATGCTAGACCAAAAAAAACACATCAGAGAAAAATATTTTAAAGTAAAAAAAATCAATAAAAACTTATTTTCATACCAGCAGTTGAACAATAGCTTGACTCATTATAATAGTAATAAAATATGGTCATAATAGAGACATAACTGGCAAAGAAATAAGAAATGATAAAAAGAAATAGATAAATCAATAATGGGAGTCATAAATTTTAATAAATCATTCTTGAAAACAAATAGAGAAAATTTATAGACAATAAAAGTATAAAAGTATTCATAAACTTGAATTATTTTACTTTACATGTCCCTGAAGACACTCTTTTTATTCTTTCTCCCAAGAGAATCATCAGTACATTTCAAAAAGTTCATTGCTTAAAGACTATGTTTTTTGACCAAATAGCAGAACTCAGAAATAACCAAAAGGATGCTAAGATCCTCATTTGTCCCCAAACTACAAAACGCACCAGTGAATACATAAGAAGTGGGTAGATGGAAAGGCTTTGCCCACGGGTGAGAGCTATGAGGCAGAATCTATCTTTGGAGAATAAGATGGGCAAATCATAAGCAGAGCATCAATCATAAATAATTGAGCTGGGGTGCAGGGGGAAAATACTGTCCTTGGTGAAGGAAAGTAAGGGAACTGGTCAGGTCTGGTGTCCTTGGCATTGGATCAACTCTGCATGCTGGGTAAGCACGTGCAGAGATGAGTGCTGCAGCCACAGTCACATGGCAACCTCAGGAGTCTAGAGCCTTCTCAAGAGGCTATATACTCTGGGTCTCATTAGTGCAAAATCACTTATGGAGAAATGCTGGAGAACAGGTCAGTCAACAGGTCTTGAGTTTTGAAGAGTCAAAATCTGTCCCTCTCTGAATTGATCTGAGAATCACAGTACAACTCTGTGAAAATCCCTCACTGGTTTCACTTGAGATGAGTTGGGTATAGCAAAGTCCCAGGATGCAGCATTGATACAGTATCTAACCAACAGCCACAAAAACAAAATTCCACATAAACAATAATGAATCAGTGATTACTAAGGCATATCACCTCTTCATTCCAAGCATTAGTAAAAAAAATAAAAAGGAAATACCAACTTCAACAAAAGTCTTTTCTATTATTTATTTGTTTTACAATCTCAGTGTGCTTTCAGGCTTCACAGTGATCAATGAAATGACTCCTTGATTCAGTAATATTATCAAACCAAAGGTGTAGCCCTCTTGTAACCTATACGCAGATTCTCTTCTTACATTCTGCACTTTTCAGACAAAAGGACTCTTTTTTACTTCAATCAGGGCTCAAATATATGAGTAGAAGATACTAAAGAAAGTCTTAGTTGTGGTATCTACATAAGGTTGCTTCATGCCAGAGAATAATGTACAGAGCAAATGTAGATTTCAAACCACTAAACTATCTACTATTGTGAAAATGTCCAATAGCCAAAGATGGCATTTGCTTTTAATGGGTAATTTTTGATACATTTTTAAACAGACATAAAACCAAGAGAAAGTTCTGATGAAAATATTTCATTAAAGAAAAACCACATATTAAAAATTGTTGTTTTCCTAGTTAAATATCAAATTTAAACACTGTCAGAGAACTAGCTATGTAATTACCTGCTATGTGGATCCAGTTTTAAATAAATCTTGACCTTTACTTAAATGATCAATATACTGCCATAACGGAATAAATTACCTAGTCAATGCTTAAAAACGACTCTTTCTATGAAAATGTCTAGGTATTTTATTTCATTCAACTCCTAGGGTAACTAAAATAGAAACAAAAATAAACAAATGGGACCTAATTGAACTAAAAGCTTTTGTACAGCAAAAGAAAGCATGAACAAAACTGAAAGACAATATGCAGAATGGGAGGAAATATTTGCAAACGACGTGACTGACAAGGGATTAATCTCCAAAACATATAAACAGCTCATGCAGCTCAGTATTAAAAAAAAAACAAAACTCAATCAATAAATGGGCAGAAGATCTAAGATTCTCCAAAGTACATATACAGATGGCCAAGAGGCACATGAAAAGATGCTCAACATCACTAATTATCAGAGAAATGAAAATCAAAACTACAATGAAGTATCACCTCACACCAGTCAAAATGGCAATCATCAAAAAATCTACAAACAATAAATGCTAGAGAGGGGGTGAAGAAAAGAGTTACTTCCTACACTGTTAGTGGGAATGTAAATTGGCACACTCACTACAGAAAACAGTATGGTGGCTCCTTAAAAACACTAAAAATAGAGCTACCAGAGGATCCAACAATCCCACTCTGGGACAAATGAGGGCTTCCCTGGTAGCTCAGTCGGTAAAGAATCTGCCTGCAATGAGGGAGACCTGGGTTAGATCCCTGAGTTGGGAAGATCCCCTGGAGGAGAGTATGGCAACCCACTCCAAGGATTCTTGCCTTCAGAATCCCCATGGACAGAGGAGCCTGTCCTACAAATCCACATGGGACATATAAGAAGAAAACCATAGTTCCAAAGATACATGTACCCAAGTGTTCATTGCAGCACTATTTACAGTAGCCAGGACATGGAAGCAACCTAAATGTCCATCAACAGAGGAAAGGATAAAGAAACAGATACAGAAGATATATATGGATATATATATATATACACACACTCATATATATATATATGATATAGATATATGCAATGGAATATTAATTAACTACCATAAGGAAATAAAATAATGCTATTTGCAACAATAAGGATGGACTGAGGGATTATACTGAGTGAAGTAAGTCAGATGGAGAAAGACAAATATATATCACTTATATGTGGAAACTAATATAAACAGAGTCACAGAAGTAGAAAAATGGTAATGGTTGCCAAAGGGAAGGGGGGAAGGGATAAACTGGAAGATTGGGTTTGACATATACACACTACTATGTATAAAATAGACAACCAGTAAGAAACTACCGCATAACTGGGAACCCTACTTGATAAATCTGTAAAGTCCTATTTGTGAATATAATCTAAAAAAGACAGGATACATATATACATATAGCTGATTCAACCCCACGTCCGAAGTCAGTGGTGGCCGGGAGGAGCTACCCCACGTCCGAGCCCAGTGGCGGCAGGGAGGAGACACCCCACGTCTGAGGCCTGGGGTGGCCGGGAGAAGCCACCTCGCCCCTGAGGCCAGGAGCGGCAGCTGAGAGGAGCCACCCACGCCAGAGGCCAGGGACGGCGGCGGGAGGAGCAACCCGAGGAGTGGTGGCTTTTGCCATGCTGAAATATAGAGGCTTTGTGGACAAAAGTCAGACTTGAACCTCTGAGAGTTATTTGGTTCTTTGTGTGAATGGGTTTACTGAGGAGAGAGGAAAAGAGAGGGGGCACAGTGCCACTCTTCAAGGGCCATCCACCAGCTGTCCTTTAGCTCCCTGCAGATACCACCCACCCGAGTGAGCATAACTGCTTCACTCACTGCTCGCCAGGAGTTTCTAGGAAGCATAATTCATTCCTGCCATGGTCCCAGGGCGACCACCTGCTGTTAAAGCTCTACCCCAACTTTCCCATCACTTGAACCACTCCCAGGGATCAGTGTGGGGGACACCTCTTCCAAAGTCCAAATATATGAAGGTCCATTTTGGGGTAAGTTATTTTTTTTAAAGAATATTTTTTATTCTTATCTCAACTGAGTCACATGACAATCCATGTATCACAGATTCAATTTTATGGATGAGGAAACCTCAGCCAAGAAAGGATACCTTGAGAAAGACTGGCTACATGTTACTCAGGTTGGTAGTCGTGGTTTTTCTAGCTTCTGCCACATCATCTTGTCTATAAAAATACCACCTTACATTTTTACTTTTACATTTTCATAAAAACACTTGAAAGTGTTAGTCTCTCAGTCATGTCTGACTCTTTGTGACCTCATGGACTGTAGCCCCACCAAGCTCCTCTGTCCGTGGAATTCTCCAGGCAAGAAAACTGGAGTGGGTTGTCATTCCCTTCTCCAGGAGACTTCCTGATCCAGGGGTTGAACCCAGGTATCCTCCACTGCAGGCAGATTCTTTACCCACTGAGCCATCAGAGAAGCCCAAAACTCTTTCCCTTATTATCTCACCAAATTCATCTGATTGAGCAGCATTTTTTTTTTTTCTCTTCTTCTTTCTAAAGATGACCTTAGGCTGCACTTGTCTCTTGGACTAATTGATTTTCTCCATAAAGAAGCACATGGAGAAGGCACATGTATAACATGAAGTCTATTTTGTAAAACACACATACATAGCCTTCCCTGGTGGCTCAGACAGTAAAGTGTCTGTCTACAATGCGAGAGACCTGGGTTCAGTCCCTGGGTTGGGAAGATCCCCTGGAGAAGGAAATGGCAATCCACTCCAGTATATTGCCTGGAAAATCCCATGAACAGAGGAGCCTGGAAGGCTACAATCCATGGGGTCACAAAGAGTCAGACACGACTGAGCAACTTCACACTTCATACATAGCCAGAAAATCAGATGCCCAAGGAAATGACATGGTAGAAAGGGCAATATGTCTAAGGAGTCAGGACCCTGTGACTGGGTCCTAGACTCATCACTTGTTGGCCTGGACCAGTCAACCTCTCTGAACTCTTTTCAAAACTATATCATAGGGATTGATGTGAAAATGTTTTTAGACCATATGTGCATGTCAGGGACTACAGTCATCAAATACAGTATCCACAGTTGGGTAGGCTTGGGATCTTGGGCTTTATTCATCCTCATAAGACCCAGCATAATGTTGGCCCAGTAAATTGTTTTGAATAAATGATCAATTGCACAAATAGCTTGTGGATCAGTAAGTGAAAGAGGCCTGACTGGTGACTAGGAGCAAGAGTGTTTGACAGGCAAGTAGTGGGGTTGGGGGTGGGGTGGGGTGGGGTGTAATTCAGTTTGAAGAGCAGCTTCCCACACATTTTCTCACATGACTTCCATCCATCTTGGAGATGACAGAACTGATCCTCAGGGAGATTACTAAGTAACCTGTCCAGGGCTGGTGATTGGAAGGGTGGAATTTGAATTCAGTTCAGTGTGATGCCAATTTCCTTGCTCATTCTCTTTAGTTCATTGGACTCGGGTAAGGAATTATATTTGTGGCCCTAATGAGCTGCTAGTACTTTCTCTGCTATGCTCTGCTTATTACAGGATTTGACGCTAGGATTAAGAGTTCCCTAGGTTCTCCATTAACATTTACAGATTTGGTTCTTTCAATTCATCTAAAAACCATCAGCTATTTTGATACAAATGGTTTCACCTACCTTGCTTCCCTAAGAGTCACCCTTGAGCTTCACGTTCCTCCCTTTTATCCACTGAGGACTTTTGGGTCATTCTATTTCTCCATTTACATTCCTATCTTCCTTCATGTTGATTTTGAAATATGGTCAGACAGCCAAACCAAAACACTGCTCTCAATTCCTCACCTCCAAAACTTCATTTCTACTTCACTTATCACTGACTGCCATTGTTACTTCCTTAAACTTTGTCATTGTTGATAACATACTTCTTTCAAAATTTCTATTATAAGTCTCCCAATTTCTGTCTAGTGATTTTCCCTACTTTCTTCAATTTAAGTCTGAATTTAGCAATAAGGAGTTCATGATCTGAGCCACAGTCGGCTCCTAGTCTTGTTTTTGCTGACTGTATAAAGCTTCTCCATCTTTGGCTGCAAAGAATATAACTGATCTGATTTTGGTGTTGACCATCTGGGGATGTCCATGTGTACAGTCTTCTCTTGTGTTATTGGAAGAGGGTGTTTGCTATGACCAGTGTGTTCTCATGGCAAAACTTTATTAGCCTTTGACATGCTTCATTTTGTACTCCAAGGCCAAATTTACCTGTTACTCCAGGCATCTCTTGACTTTCTACTTTTGCATTCCAGTCCCCTGTAATGAAAAAGACATCTTTTGGAAGTATTAGTTTTAGAAGGTCTTGTAGGTCTTCATAGAACTGTTAACTTCAGCATTACTGGTTAGGGCATAGACCTGAATTACTGTGATATTGAATGGTTTGCCTTGAAATCAAACAGAGATATTCTATCATTTTTGAGATTGCATCCAAGTATTGCATTTTGGACTCTTGTTGACTATGATGGCTACTCCATCTCTTCTAAGGAATTCCTGCCCACAGTAGTAGACATAATGGTCATCTCAGTTATATTCACCCATTCCAGTCCATTTTAATTCACTTATTCCTAAAATGTCAATCTTCACCCTTGCCATCTCCTGTTTGACCACTTCCAGTTTGCCTTGATTCATGGACCTAACATTCCAGATTCCTATGCAATATTGCTCTTTACAGCATCAGAGTTTACTTCTATCACCAGTCACATCCACAACTGGGTAGTATTGTTGCTTTGGCTCCATCTCTTCATTCTTTCTGGAGTTATTTCTCCACTGATCTCCAGTAGGATATTGGGCACCTACCGACCTGGGGAGCTCATCTTTCAGTGTCCTGTCTTTTTGCCTCTTCACACTGTTCATGGGGTCCTAAAAGATGATGCTGTGAAAGTGCTGCACTCAATATGCCATCTAATTTGGAAAACTAAGCAGTGGCCCCAGGAAAAGAAAAGGTCAGTTTTCATTCCAATCCCAAAGAAAGGCAATGCCAAAGAATGTTCAAACTACCACACAATTGTACTCATCTCACATGCTATCAAAGTAATGCTCAATATTCTCCAAGTGATGCTTCAACACTACATGAACCATGTACTTCCAGATGTTCAACTTGAATTTAGAAAAGGCAGAGGAACCAGAGATCAAATCGCCAAAATACTCTGGATTATCAAAAAAGAGAGTTCCAGAAAAGCACCTACTTCTGCCCTATTGACTATGCCAAACCTTTACCTGTGTGGATCACAAAAAACTGTGGAAAATTCTTCAAGAGATGGAAATACCAGACTACCTGACCTGCCTCTTGAGAGATCTGTATGCAGGTCAAAAAGCAACAGTTAGAACTGGACATGGAACAATACACTGGTTCCAAATCAGGAAAGGAGTATGTCAATGCTGTATATTGTCACTCTGTTTAATTAACTTATAAGATGGGGAAACAGTTATGCAGAGTACATCATGAGAAATGCTGGACTGGAAGAAACACAAGCTGGAATCAAGATTGCTGGGAGAAATATCAATAATCTCAGATATGCAGATGACACCACCCTTATGGCAGAAAGTGAGGAGGAGCTAAAAAGCCTCTTGTTGAAAGTGAAAGAGGAGAGTGAAAAAGTTGGCTTAAAGCTCAACATTCAGAAAACGAAGATCATGGCATCTGGCCCCATCACTTCATGGGAAATAGATGGGGAAACAGTAGAAACAGTGTCAGACTTTATTTTTTTGGGCTCCAAAATCACTGCAGATGGTGACTGCAGCCATGAAATTAAAAGACGCTTACTCCTTGGAAGAAAAGTTATGACCAACCTAGATAGTATATTCAAAAGCAGAGATGTTATTTTGCCGACTAAGGTCCATCTAGTCAAGGCTATGGTTTTTCCAGTGGTCATGTATGGATGTGAGAGTTGGACTGTGAAGAAGGCTGAGCGCCGAAGAATTGATGCTTTTGAACTGTGGTGTTGGAGAAGACTCTTGAGAGTCCCTTGGACTGCAAGGAGATCCAACCAGTCCATTCTGAGGGAGATCAACCCTGGGATTTCTTTGGAAGGAATGATGCTAAAACTAGAGCTCCAGTACTTTGGCCACCTCATGCGAAGAGTTGACTCATTGGAAAAGACCCTGATGCTGGGAGGGATTGGGGGCAGGAGGAGAAAGGGACGACCGAGGATGAGATGGCTGGATGGCATCATAGACTCAATGGACGTGAGTCTGAGTGAACTCCAGGAGTTGGTGATGGACAGGGAGGCCCTGCGTACTGTGATTTATGGGGTCGCAAGAGTCGGACACGACTGCGCGACTGAACTGAACTGAACCCTGGAGGATTGTGGCAAGAATAAAGACAGTCAGTGCCTTAACTCAATGCCTCGAACCTGGTAAACATCCAATAAATCTTAATTGTTGCTTGTTATTCTTTTTTGTTGTTGTTATTTAAGAGTCCTAGTTAGCTGGAATCTTGTCGTAGAGTGAAGTTTCTTTACTAAGAAGGTGTCACAATGACCTTGCTTTGCACTCTGTATTTAACATCCGGCAGTTTAGATTAGCTTATTAATTTGCCTATCAGATTCATTTTCAGAATCTTGACGATGCTATGTATTAAATACTATAAAGTTATAAATGTTAAAGTTTTTAAAACTAGGATAGGATCTTTAAAAATCAAAAGCAGCTTGCTGCTGCTGCTGCTGCTAAGTCGCTTCAGTCATGTCCGACTCTGTGTGACCCCATAGATGGCAGCCTCTGTCGTCTCAGGCTCCTCTGTCCCTGGGATTCTCCAGGCAAGAACACTGGAGTGGGTTGCCATTTCCTTCTCCAGTTCATGAAAGTGAAAAGTGAAAATGAATTCACTCAGCCATGTCCGAGTCGAAGTGACCCCATGGACTGCAGCCTACCAGGCTCCTCCGTCCATGGGATTTTCCAGGCAAGAGTACTGGATTAGGGTGCCATTGCCTTCTCCGAGCAGCTTCGTCACCCTTAATTCTGAAGTCCTTTCACACCCTTGTACTTTCCAAGATTAAATGCCCTGTATCTTTTTCAAAAAATTATTTTAACATAGTTTTATTTTTAATTGCTGCTATGTCATCACCTCTGTTTTTCCAGTACTGTTTGCTTCCCATATATCTACCAGCAAGCTGTTTTTACTGCAAAAAGAACTTTAGAGACCTTTTAAAAATATATGTATTTGTTTATTTGGCTGCACAAGGTCTTAGTTTGGGTACTCGAGATTTTTTTTTTTTTTTCTTTTTCAGTTGCAGCGTATAGAATCTTTAGTTGTGGCATGTAAGCCCTCAGTCGTGGCATGGGGATCTAGTTCCCTGACCAGGGATTGAACTCAGGTTCCCTTAGAAACTTATTTTTTGAAAACACTCAACCATCTTACTTTTAATGATTGCTTGGTAAACAGCATGACACACAGTCATTAATGAAATGGGAAAACCAAGTCTCAGTATCTGGGGAACCACTATGGTAAGCTCTTAGAACATCTAATTTTTTTTAGAAGACACTCACTCAAAATGAAAAAAGAATCTAAAAGCCACCATGTGAATGTGTGTGTGTGTGTGTGCACACGTGGGTGTGCCCTCAGTCGTGTCTGACTCTTTGTGACTCCATGGACTATAGCCCACCAGGCTCCTCTATCCATGGAATTTTCCAGGCAAGAATACTGGAGTGGTCTGCCATTTCCTACTCCCAGGGGATCTTCCCGAGCCACTGATCAAACCAGCATCTCTTGCATCTCTTGCTTTGGCAGGCAGATTCTTTACCAGCACCACCTGGACTTTACTGCAAGGAGATCCAACCAGTCCACCCTAAAGGAAATGAGTCCTGAATATTCATTGGAAGGACTGATGCTGAAGCTGAAGCTTCAGTACTTTGGCCACATGCTGCGAAGAACTGACTCATTGGAAAAGACCCTGATGCTGGGAAAGTATGAAGGCAGGGGGAGAAGGGGACGACAGAGGATGAGATGATTGGATGGCATCACCGACCCAAAGGACATGAGTTTGAGCAAGCTTCAGGAACTGGTGATGGACAGGGTGTGTGCTGCAGTCCATGGGGTCACAAAGAGCTGAACATGACTGAGTGACTGAACTGAACTGAACTGAGTGCCACCTAGGCAGCCCAAGTGGCTTTTAACTCCTGTGCTTAAAAGCTGTTAACAACCTCTCCATGAATTTACCTTATGGATCCACAGCAGCATGATGACTGTTTCCTTTTTCGTATAGTACTGTATTGTTTCCTCACTTGATTTCATTAATTCCATTTGATTCCACTAATTCCAGTTAAGCTGTACTAACCTTTGCTATAATAATAAACTCTCCAAGCGAAAGAAAGTTTAGTCTTTTTTTTTTTTTTTGGCCATGCTGCACAGCTTGTGGGACTTTAGTTCCCTAACTAGGGATTGAACCTGGGCCCCCTGCAGTGAGATCTCAGAGTCTTAACAACTGTGCCACCAGGGAGTTTCCAAGAGTTTAGTCTTGATTTACCTTGTGCTCATGCAGCTAAAAGTAACAGCTACCCATCTTTATGGCCTCCATCTTTTGACCTTCAGTGGTAAAGTGGCAAGGATTTTATTTATTTTTCAGTCAGCGAGGATTTTAAAGTGCACATCCTAGAGCCAGACCAGTTAGGTTCAAAGTCCAGCTCTGATATGTGATCTTTGACACCACTGCATAATCTCCTTAAGTTCTGTTTCCTCATGTAAAATAGGGATACTAATGTTACTGAGTTGTTATGGTAATTAAATAAGTTAATTTAATTTGTTTGTTTGCCACACTGCACAACTTGTGGGATCAACCGAGGACTGAACTCAGACGTTTGGCAGTGAAAGCATAGAGTCCTAACCACTGCACCTCCAGGGAGTTCCCGTTTAATGTGTATTTTTAATATTCATTACATTTTCTAAGTGTTAACTAATATAATTTTGTGTGTTTATTAGCCTATCCTCAGCACCTAAAACAGTTCCTACCCAGTGATTGTGTATTAAATGAATGAGTGAATGAATAAAGAATGAGTTGTATTCCTGTGCCATTGTTAACTAATTGACTCAAAATTAAAAATACATATATATTTTTAGTTGTAGGAAGTATGTATATGCTATCGGTAGAACTACTTAAAAATTTAGGCTAGAGGGTCAACATTAATCAGTATAGTATGGAAAAATAATGGCTGAACACTTCCTAAATCTGGTGAAGGAAAGTCAATTCATTCAGTGAAACTTTAAGCAAGACACAATAAACTGTGGAAAATTCTGAAAGAGATGGGAATGCCAGACCGCCTGACCTGCCTCTTGAGAAATCTGTATGCAGGTCAGGAAGCAACAGTTAGAACTGGACATGGAACAACAGACTGGTTCCAAATAGGAAAAGGAATACGTCAAGGCTGTATATTGTCACACTGCTTATTTAACTTATATGCAGAGTACATCATGAGAAATGCCAGACTGGAAGAAATACAAACTGGAATCAAGATTGCTGGGAGAAATATCAATAACCTCAGATATGCAGATGACACCACCCTTATGGCAGAAAGTGAAGAGGAACTAAAAAGCCTCTTGATGAAAGTGAAAGAGGAATGTGAAAAAGTTGGCTTAAAGTTCAACATTCAGAAAATGAAGGTCATGGCATCTGGTCCCATCACTTCACGGGAAATAGATGGGGAAACAGTGGAAACAGTGTCAGACTTTGTTTTTTTGGGCTCCAAAATCACTGCAGATGGTGACTGCAGCCATGAAATTAAAAGACACTCCTTGGAAGAAAAGTTATGACCAATCTAGATAGTATATTCAAAAGCAGTGACATTACTTTGCCGACTAAGGTCCGTCTAGTCAAGGCTATGGTTTTTCCTGTGGTCATGTATGGATGTGAGAGTTGGACTGTGAAGAAGGCAGAGCGCAGAAGAATTGATGCTTTTGAACTGTGGTGTTGGAGAAGACTCTTGAGAGTCCCTTGGACTGCAAGGAGATCCAACCAGTCCATTCTGAAGGAGAGCAGCCCTGGGATTTCTTTGGAAGGAATGATGCTAAAGCTGAAACTCCAGTACTTTGGCCACCTCATGTGAAGAGTTGATTCATTGGAAAAGACTCTGATGCTGGGAGGGATTGGGGGCAGGAGAAGGGGACAACCGAGGATGAGATGGCTGACTCGATGGGCGTGAGTCTGAGTGAACTCCGGGAATTGGTGATGAACAGGGAGGCCTGGCGTGCTGCGATTCATGGGGTCGCAAAGAGTCGGACACGACTGCGGGACTGAACTGAGCTGAACTAGGGAAGACTTCCCTGGTGGTCCAGTGGTTAGGAATTCACCTGCCAATGTAGGGGACAAGGGTTCACTTGCAAGTTCAGGAAGATTCTACGTGCCTCAAGACAACTAGGCCTATGTGCCACAGCTACTGAGCCCATGCACTGCAACCATGCACTCTAGTCACGCCATAGAGCCCGAGCTCTGCGATAAGAGAAGCCACCGCGATGAGAAGCCCAAGCACGGAAACTAGGGAGTAGCCCCCACTGGCCCCAACTAGAGGAAGCCTGAGAGTAGCCACAAAGACCAGCACAGCCGAAAACAAATGATAAAACAAGGTAAACAAAATTAAAAACAAAGAATCTGTCTGTCAGTGCAGGGGACACAGGTCCAGTCCTTGGTTGGGGAAGATCCCACAAGCTGCAGAGAAACTAAGCCCTTGGGCCACAAGGACCGAAGCCAGTGCTGTAGGGCCAGTATGCCACAGAGGAGAAGCGGCCACAGTGAGAAGCCTGAGCACCCCAACTAGACAGTAGCCCCAGCTCCTCACAACTACAGAGAAGCCGCAGCTCCCCACCACTAGAGAGTGGCCCCGGCCCCCCACGCCTAGAAGCCCTCATACAGCAACAAACACCCAGCACAGACAAAAAGAAAACAATCCAACAACAACCAAAAACCGATTATAGCCTAAAGGACGGGTATGGAAGGTGGATGGGCCAATCCAGTTGCAAGGTTTCTAGTTAAGGGTGTGTACCGTAAACCTTAGCGCAAACAGTAAAAACAAATGCCAGGCCAACAGCTAAAAAGCCATTAGATAAAATGGAATTCTAAAGAATCTCCAAACAATGCAAAAGAAAAAGAGGAACAAAAAGCCGAAGGAACAAAGAAAATAGTAAAATGATAGACCTAAACCCAATAATTACAATAAACGTTAATGGGGAGAATGCTCTGACTATGCAGTGGTTAGGCCTTTGCACTTCATTGCAGGGGACATAGGTTCCATCCCTGGTCAGAAAACTGAGATCCTGCACGCCGCATGGCATGGCCAAAAAAAAAAAAAAAAATTAATAGGCTAAGCACTTTAATAAAAAGCAGGGTTTATAGGACTTCCCTGGCAATCTGTTGGTTAAGACTCCATACTCCCAATGCAAAGGAGCATGGGTTTCATCCCCAGTCAGGGAACTAAGATCCCACAATCCAAGTTGTTTCAGGAAAGAAAATTGTTTTAAGTGATTATAATGGACTTGGCAAATACTGTTTGGTGGAATTATTATTTCCTTATAACAATTACTTAATGTATACTACTTTAGTCATTCCATTGTTTCTTTCTGAGCAGGTTCATTAATGTTTAATATAAGCATTATCCCATTTATAATATTACCTTACTTAATGACATATTTTACCAATTAGGCTTCCCTAGTGGCTCAGTGGTAAAGAAACTGCCTGCCAATGCAGGACACACAGGTTTGATCCTTGGGTTGGAAAGATCCTCTGGAGAAGGAAACGGCAACTCACTCCTGTATTCTTGCCTGGGAAATCTCATGAACAGAGGAGCCTGAGGGGCTACAGTCCATGGGGTCACAAAAGAGCTGGACACAACTTAGTGACTAAAACAACAACTCGTGAATTATTCTTGCCTCTAATATTTACTCTGGGTCCTTAGGTAAGTTCCTGAGCTTTATTTATTGAACTCCGGTTCCTTCACTTGCAACAGAATTTAATACTTAATAGATTAAATGAAATAATGAATGTGAAATGCTTAGCACACAATCTGGCACACAGTGAAAGTCTAATAGACAGTAGTCATCATCATTAATATGATAAAAGTTAATTCATAATTCATAAATCTTAAAAACATTATAACTAACTGATGAGAAGAGACTTTCTAAAGTTTTACTTTCCTGTTGGTACTTACAACAAATTCATGATTATCATTGCATTTAAGGAAATAAATGGGAAAGAAACCCATAATAACCCAAAGGATGCAAAAAATACCCCACTGTATGTATCTATATATATGTATGTGAAAGTGAAGTGAAGTCACTCAGTCGTGTCCGACTCTTGGCGACCCCATGGACTACAGCCTACCAGGCTTCTCCATCCATGGGATTTTCCAGGCAAGAGTACTGGAGTGGAGTGCCGTTGTCTTCTCCAATATATATATATGTGTATGCTATGCTAAGTCACTTCAGTCGTGTCCAACTCTGTGCGACCCCATAGACAGCAGCCCTCCAGGCTCCCTTGTCCCTGGGATTCTCCAGGCAAGAACACTGGAGTGGGTTGCCATTTCCTTCTCCAATATACCCCTAAGTAAATCCCTAAATGAACAACAAAGCAAAAAAAAAAAATATATATATATATATATATATATAGCATTTTTTACAAAATTAAGTTAGTCTCTGGTAAAGTCTTCCTAAATTCAGAAACATTTATTCCAACACTAAACTTTAACAATAAAGGAAGTAGATGAGAGCCAGACAGCAGAAGGAACCTATTATTAGATTCCTAACCTGAAGCAAAAGTTGCCTACAGAAACCTTCTTCAGATGTGGGCACATCCATTATGTGACAGGAATGTGGGAGAAGATAAAAATTGGTGCTATAGAATGGAAACTGGGACCCTTCACTCGCAGAATGCTCAGTTGGAATTATAAAACAGGATTCTATGAAAGCAGGAAGAAAAAATGCATTTTGTGTTAATTAGCTGTCATAAAATGAAACAATCAGTGCAGGAACATTTTGCTCACAGAACCTTTCTGTGGCCACAGGAGTTGCTAAGATGAGCCCAGCACAGGGTTGAAACATGGCTGGCTCCAGCTCCTCCCTCTAGTCTCATTCCAATGCTATGTTCTCAGAGGGATCCTCTCTGTCACTGTGCTTTTCCATTGTAGCTCCTTCTTTCTTTTCCTCTTGACACTTTATCAGAACATGCAATTGTCTTATCCATTGGCTACTATTGATATTTCAGTTTTGTCTTGTCTACTGGAATGTATAATCCATGAGAGCAGAAACCTTGTCTGACTTTCTTTTTCTCACCAGGGTATCTGGTGCCTGGCACATAGTGGCTGTTGTTCAGTCGCTCAGCCGTGTCGGACTCTGTTTCCCCATGGACTACAGCACACCAGGCTTCCCTGTCCTTCACCGTCTGCAGGAGTACATAGTAGACGGTCAATAAACATTTGTTGAATGAATGATCGAATTAATGTAATAGAGAGGGAATCTAGAACTTTATTCTGCTTTTCTTCCAATAAATTTCTTATACTGACACATGTTCCCCTGTGGCACTAGTGATAAAGAACCTACCTGCCAATACAGAGGACGTAAGAGATGCCGTTTCCATCCCTAGGTGGGGAAGATCCCTGGAGGGCCCAGCAACCCACTCCAGTGTTCTTGCCCTTAGACTCCCCATGGACAGCGAAGGAGACTGGCGGGCTGCGTCCATAGGTAGCACCGAGTCGGACACGATGAAGCAACTTAGCACGCACACACTGACACGTGACACTCTCTTCCGTTTGAGAATCAATCATAAAAACCTTCTTTTGGTATTAAAAGTCATTCCAAAATTCACGTGTTTTCCAGTAGCCCTCCTAACGAGCCCTGGTTTTTTCCTTTTTTGAGTTTGTACTATGTTTTCTTGTTTGATTTTTCTAGGAGTTTGTCTAGGAGTTAGGGGTTCACCTAGGGCCTCAGGGGAGACCCTAGACATTGCTGCTTGATGTCTGCTGTATGGTATTTGAGCGGTTGTGTCCGACTCTTTGCGACTCCATAGACTGTAGCCTCTCTGCCCATGGAATCCTCCAGGCAAGGATACTGAAGTGGGTAGCCATTTCCTCCTCCAGGGATCAAACCAGGGGTCTCCTGCTTGCAGGCAGATTCTTTACCAGCTGAGCTACCAGGGAAGCACCAGTTTCTTCTACCCACCCATGAATCCTCCCCTCAGTCATTATAGCATTTACTGAGCTCATACCTATACTGGAACTCTTCTGTTTTGTGAATGTTAACTAATTTAATCCTTACGGTTATTCTCAGTGTTGGTGCTGCTATCCTCAGTTTACAAATAAGCAAGCTTTAAAAATTTTTTCATTTTATTTATTTTGTTTTTGGCTGTGCTGGGTCTTCTTTGCTGCACACAACCTTTCTCTAGTTACAATGAGCCAGGGCAGCTCGCTAGTTGTGGCTTCTCTTATTGTGGAGCACGGGCTCTAGGTACACAGACTTCAGTAGCTGTGATACACAGGCTTAGCTGCTCCGAGGTATGTAAGATCTTCCCAGACCAGGGGATTAAACCCGTATCCCCTGCGCTGGCAGGCGGAGTCTTAACCACTGGACCACCAAGGGAAGTCCCTAAGCAAACTTTTTAAGCATTATTGTCCAGTGGTCCTTGAGAAGGAACTGACAATCTTTTATAGTCACATAGATAATGTTGTTTTTTAAAAGTGATGTTAATTTTCCAAACTGCTTTTGGCACATATAAAACTGATGGAACTGTCATTAAGCAAAATTACATATAGTGTCCTCTAATTAGGGGAAGTGCTGCCATAAAGCCTGTTGGGATGAAATCAGTGCTGAACAGGAGAAATGAGCTTAGTGCTGGGGCTGCAAGGAGGAGACTGGAGAGTGGAAGGAGCAGGGCTTTGGGCTGGAGAGGTTTGAGGCTGATCAGGTCTGTTGTCGTCCTGAGCCCTGTGATCTTGGGTGAGGGGTGTAAGCTTCAGTTTCTAGTCTCTGAGGAGGAGTGACAAAGCCTCTTGAGATCCTTCCTGAATCCCCAGGCTGGATTGAATGCCCCACTCTCTGCCTCTCCCTGTTTTTGCATATCTTTTGCCACACTGATATCACATTTAACATGGCCCTCTTACTCCTAGATTGTACATTCCTTCAGGGAACAGTGTCTGGAAATGTTCCCAGCTCCCACCAGGACCTGGGTGAGCCCTTCATTTCCGGTGAAATCTGACTTGGTTAAGAGCTCAGCTCAGTCACCTTCTCAGGGAAGCCTGCCCAGACCCCTTTCCCACCCATTCTATTGCTTCCTCACCCCCCAGTGTTGTGCAGTTTCCTTTGCACAACATTTAAAAATATACATGTTTATTGTCATTTATTTATTTATTTGGCTGCACCAGATCTTCATTGCAGCACATGGGATCACATGCCACAACTAAGCATGCAAACTCTTCGTTGCGGCATAAGGAGTCTAGTAGTTCCCTGACCTGGGGTCAAACCCCGCATAGGGAGCAGAGTGTTAGCCGCTGGACTACCAAGGAAATCGCTGCATACATTTTTTATACAAAAGTTTCTATATTGTCTTCCTTCGGCGCACTTGACTTAGTTTATAAGGCAAACTGACCCCTCCCCTGCAAACCCAATAGATCGCATAGGTCTTAAGAAAGCAAGGAGGGACCGGGTATATATGGTTTGCCATTGGATTCTCTGCAGCTGAGGAATTCTCAGAGAATTTCTCACAAAGAATATGGGTCTTAAAAGATGTAAAGGATTTCTACTGTCATTTGAGACCAAGAAAGCAGTAATAATTCAAGACATGGCTTGTTTAAGGAAGGTTGAGTAGTCCTAGAATTGAGTGGTTCTAGAACGCTGCTTCTCAACCAGGGGATGGGTAGCAATGTCTGGTGACATTTTTTATTGTCATGACCTGGGGATGTTCCTGGTATGGAGTAGGTAGAGGAGAGCCTAGAGATGCTGTTCCTGTCTTACAGGGCTCCCTCAGGACAGCCTCCACAATAAAGGATTGACCAGCCCAATAGGCCAGTAGCCCTGAGTTGGAGAAATGCTGTAAACAAAGCTGGGAATCCCCCAGTGGTCCAGTCTTTAGGACTTGGTGCTTTCACTGCAGTGGTCCAGGTTCAATTCCTGGTCAAGGAACTAAGATCACACAAGCTGCATGGCATAGAAAAAAATAAAAATATAATAAAATAAAGCTGAATACACAGTTTGAGGTTTTATCATGGAAGTTCCTGAGTCCATCTTTACAACTTCCAATACTGATTAGGACCCACAGGTACTAACAAATACTTGTGGGGAGGATTTAAAACCTGAATAACCAGTTAAAAGTTAAACTGGGGGCAAATGTTTGAAAGGACATTTTACCACATACAGAATGAAAGAGGAAATACTTTTCCTCTTCAGGCAGGTAGATGTAAGCTCAGTTCTCTCCAGATATTTGTCACCTTTGTAAGAGTTTTTCTCTAAAAAGAACCACTTTCTATTTCCACAGAGGGATGGACATGTTTGAAACAATTCAGTAGTTTCATCATGACTGGGTTGGGCTTGACCTAATCACAAGTCCTTCCAAATTAGAGAGTTTTCTCTGGTTGGCGGCCAAAGAGGAAGTGAGAGGTCTGAAGTATGAGAAGGATTAGGAACACTTGAAGACAGAGGGGCCATGTGACAAAGGATGCAGACAGCCTCTGGGAGCTAAGAGCAAGCAGTTCCTGACTGATCAGCAGCAAGGAAATGGGACCTGTTTTATGACTAAACAGTGAGATAGGAGGGAAGGGGGCAGGGCACAACCTTAGAAAGAATGGTCTAGCCTGAGTACATGACATAAGCTCATTACAATCAAATGATGGTCCAAGATGGCAGATGAGTAAACTACCACTAGACCTCAAGCCTCAGTATATGCTCATTGTAACACATCAGCCTGGAGTGCTGCGGTCCATGCGGTCGCAAAGAGTAGGACACAACTGAGTGACTGAACTGAACTGAACAGGCTAGAAGACACACCCGTAGGTGCCAGAAGAGTTCCAAGCCTAGCAAAGACCAAAAAGGGGGCAGTGGCCCAATTGCTGGAAATCTCCACCCCTTTCCCAAAATATCTGGAATAATCCTTCCATTCATTAGCCTATGAAATTAACCAGCCTGTATAGGATGTGAAAGTGAAAGTAGAAAGTATTAGTCATTCAGTGTGTCCAACTCTTTGTGACCCCATGGACTATAGCCCACCAGGCTCCTCTGTCCATGGAATTCTCCAGGCAAGAATACTGGAGTGGGTAGCCATTCCCTTCTCCAGGGAATCTTCGCAACCCAGGGATTGAACCTGGGTCTCTTGCATTGCAGGCAGATTCTTTACTGTCTGAGTCAGGAAGTTCCTCCATAAAAGCCAACCACACCATATTTCAAGGGCTCTTTCTCCTTCGGAGATAATCCACACTCCCTGGAGTGTGTTTCCTCTAAATAAAACCATTTCTTACCTATCACTTTATCTCTCACTAAATTCTTTCTGCCATGAGACATCAAGAACCTGAGCTTCATTAGTCCTCAAACCAGGTATGTGATATCAGTTGGAAGAAGTGGGTTTTGGCTTAGTTCAAGTCCCAATCTGAGTTACAAGAGTTTGGTGCGATGCCTGTCATATGTGCAGACATCATTTAAGCCTTCCCTAGAAGATGTGACAGTGGCACCCCACTCCAGTACTCTTGTCTGGAAAATCACATGGATGGAGGAGCCTGGTAGGCTGCAGTCCATGGTGTCGCTAAAAGTCGGACATGACTAAGCGATTTCACTTTCACTTTTCACTTTCATGCATTGGAGAAGGAAATGGCAATCCACTCCAGTGTTCTTGCCTGGAGAATCCCAGGGACGGGGGAGCCTGGTGGGCTGCAGTCTATGGGGTCACACAGAGTTGGACACGACTGAAGTGACTTAGCAGCAGCAGCAGCAGATGTGACAAAAAGTTTAAAGAAGAATGGGAAGAAACCAGAATGTCTCCTATATAGATTTTTTGTTTTTAAAGACTGTTAGCTTCTTTAATTGAGGCCATGCTAGTTATTATTAACACTGTCATCTAAAGGTCAAGGTTGAGTGGCCCCTAAGGTATTCGACAAGTGTGGCTGGTACTTGGAGCCAAATTTCCTAGAATTTATAATGAAGGGCTTAGAGAACATTACCATCCCCTGAAAAGATTTGTCCTGAGGTATAGTGAGATGGGTGGCCAGCCAAGTCTTCAGGATTATGTTACCAGATGTTGTGATTAATTTGTGCTCATCCTGGAACACTCTTTTGTAAAAAGTCCTTGAACAAATGTCAATGATTAACTTTATGAATTATTTTCTGAGCAATGCTGCAGAAGGCTTTGTGCCTTGTCATGCTCCTCTCAAGAACAATAAGCACCTCAATATTCCTTTTCAGTCAACTCAGCTGAGGAGAGGAAAAGACAAGTCAGAATTACAAAGCCTAACTCCTTCATCCCGGGATCCATGCCTGTGGACTGAGGAGAAGTGGCTGGGGACTGTGCCTCCATTTTGTCAGTAATGCCTAACATGGCTCCCGACACTCATCCTTTCCTAAATGGGACGAGGTGCACTGTTTCAATAGTCATTGTATTTCTATGTGGCTATATTCATAACCCCAGATTCCATCACAGTACTACTTAATATTCTATAATTTTAAAATTTATAGAGCAACATTTAAAATTAACCACAACTGGTATATAAAATAAAAATGGGCAAGAGAGAGGAAAATAGTTAACTTCTGCAAATAAACAAAATAAATCAAATAGAAAATATGACAGGTACTACAGTTCTTATTCTTGTAATTAGTTACAGGGCTTCACTTGATATTTCAGTTCAGTTCAGTTCAGTCGCTCAGTCGTGTCCGACTCTTTGCGACCCCATGAATCACAGCACACTAGGCCTCCCTGTCCATCACCAACTCCCGGAGTTCACTCAGACTCACGTCCATCGAGTCCACGATGCCATCCAGCCATCTCATCCTCGGTCGTCCCCTTCTCCTCCTGCCCCCAATCCCTCCCAGCATCAGGGTCTTCTCCAATGAGTCAACTCTTCGCATGAGGTGGCCAAAGTACTGGAGTTTCAGTTTCAGCATCATTCCTTCCAAAGAAATCCCAGGGCTGATCTCCTTCAGAATGGACTGGTTGGATCTCCTTGCAGTCCAAGGGACTCTCAAGAGTCTTCTCCAACACCACCGTTCAAAAGCATCAATTCTTCGGCGCTCAGCCTTCTTCACAGTTCAACTCTCACATCCATACATGACCACAGGAAAAACCGTAGCCTTGACTGAAACCATACTCACTTGATATTTAGTTATTCCTTTTCTCACTGTGAATTCTGTATTTCCTCCTACTTCAGAATGTCAGCTAGTTGGGCCTTACCAGGTAAACATTAACTTCCAAAGGGTCTAAGTTATCAAGAGACCTGCCTTTTTTTGTTATTATAGTTGTCATTAACTTTTTCCATTGGATGTGGAAATAGTAAAAGTCACTCCCCAAAGCCCACTGGATTGAAAATAAAATCCTCTTTGATTTCATTGTGTAGTAACAACCCAATTTCTCCTTGACATTCAGGATTTGTAACTCCAACAAGTAGAATCACTTCTGCCTGTCTGTTCAAGTGGCATAAGGAGCCCAAAATAGTCAGGTCTCATCTTCCAATTCAATGGGAGCACCACTGCGTCCTCTGAGAGAAATAGTGTCCCTTTAGATATTAAAGACCTCCAAAATCACAGAGCTCAAAGTCTCTCAGTTGAGATACTGCTTCTAGCTGACAATCTTGATGGGATAGCGGGTGTTCCAGGGGTTTTTGCTTCATCATTCCTGTCAAGATGATCCTCACCATATGGCCAGAGGATGAATTTAGAGATTAAGCTGAACCCACTATAAGTCAAATATGAAATAAAGCCCCATCTATTATTTGACCACTATGAGTCTCAACTTTGATTGTTGGACCATAAAGGTATTTTGAGTCCCCAGGAATTAGCATCAATTTGGGACTACTGTAAGATAACCCCTAAAAGATCAGGGGACAATTCCCCAGAGCACTCTCACTCTAATGCACAGCTGCAGAATTCTTTATACAGTAGATACTTTCAGCAATGGCATAGGATTCCTCATCAAGTTTATTGGCCTCTCTTTCAATCAAAGGGCTCTGAGTCTATGACTTAACTATGGTCTGGATACAGTGAGAGGCCAAGGTTATTCACTGTGGTTACTCAGTTCAGGGTTTTGACTCCAGCGCAATAATCTTTTACATATCAGTCAGGAAGTATACTAAGGGTTCACCAGTGCATTTACCTCCTGGGCATACTCAGATCAATTATCCAAAGTATCTGAATATCCTGTGGATCAAAGCATTTTGATTACCAGTACATCCATGGTAGACTTTAAGGTAAAGATTTCCACCTTGTCTCTGTCGCTAAGTGCTGCGCTTGGTCTAATACACTTAGAATTCACTCTTGTTCATCTTCCCTTCAGTTTCTACACATAGTTATAACAAAGTCTTGCAATTCTTTGGTATTTTCTCCTGGCTTGTAGTATGTCCTGGGCCCTAAGAATATGGAGAGATTAGACCAAGGATCTGGTGGCAATAGAGTATGGTTGTGGTGTGTTTTAAGGGGGAAAAGAGTTCATTTTTCAAGGTTTCTGTCCCAGGTGAGGTTATCACAGGGTTTTCAGACAAAGGTAGGTTCTTCTTCTCAGACATGAAAGAGAAAATTAATTCCCTTGGGAAATGAGACTCTGGATGACGTGAGGATTAATGATTGCCAACTTTATCTGGATCCAACCAGTAGTCCCCATTCGAGTTTCATGATTCCATTCTTTCCTAATCAATGTCTTAAATTTCACACGAGAAACTTGACATGACTGAATTTAACTATTCTTGTAATTCAACAGCTCACATAACGAAGTGTTGCATTTTATTTTCAGCTATAACATCCCTGTAGCTATGATACTGGATGCTTGGGGCTGGTGCACTGAGACGACCCAGAGGGATGGTAGGGGAGGGAGGTGCGAGGGGGGGTTCAGGATGGGGAACAGGTGTATACCTATGGCAGATGCATGTTGATGTATGCCAAAACCAATGCAATACTGTAAAGTAATTAACCTCAAAATAAATAAATTTATGAAAAGAAAAGAAAAGGGGACATTTTCAAGGCTGTCATAGATGTGCTCAGACAATAACTTAAGCTAAAAGTCAAAGGACCTGAGCATGCTCTTTTCCTTTGACAAATGCTAAAGTGCATTGAGAAAAGAGTCAGTCCTAAACCACAATCTCTGTAGTCATCATTACTGCCATAAAAGTCAAATCAGCAACCATTTGGGATCCTAAGGCACTTGTTTCAGTTGGCACTTTATCAAACTCAAACACAGGTTATGACTTAAAGTAATTACAGTGTCACGGTATGGCACAGATTATTAGTATCCTACTCCCTATTCTCAAGGAGCTCCACACTACACTTCAGCCTAAGGGCATGACCAAGTGAAGTCACTCAGTTGTGTCCAACTCTCTGTGACCCCATGGACTGTAGACCACCAGGCTCCTCCATCCATGGAATTTTTTAGGCAAGAGTACTAGAGTGGGTTGCCATTCCCTTCTCCAGAGGATCTTCCTGACCAGGGAATTGAACCTGGGTCTCTTGCGTTGCAGGCAGAGGCTTTGTTGTCTGAGCCACCAGGGAATCCCATCTCCAAATCCCATCTTTGTGAGACTACTACCTCTGCAAGTTCTTTATCAATCAGATTCTGGTTAGGAGGCAGAAAACACACAAAGAAAGTTTAATGCAAGGCATTACTCACTATAATAGAGGAGTGACTATAATTAGGTAAATAGAACTTTAAACAATTCCCTAGGGCTGAGAAAGAACTCCTAAAGAAAAATGAACCTAGAAGGGAGGTCCTTTCTCCCAGTCTGAGACTTAGACCTTGTTGGAGGTTGAGGGGTGGTTTCCCTATTTGATAGAGAAGTTTTCTGAGTTGCTCCAGTACCAGGCAAGCAGCAGACAACTCTTTGGGGTACTGAGGGATGATGGTGGGGATAGGCAAACAAAAGTCTAGAAGAGGAGCCCATGTTAGGGTTCGTGTTGTCCACACTGAGAGGGGCATGGAGAGGTAGTCACCCGGCCAGAGTCAGGGTAGGTGCTGCGAACTTGACAGGGACCCGAGAGCTCCAGGAAACTGGCTGGGAAAGAATGCGCTGAATTTTCCTTGCACATATCACCAGCGGCTAAGTGATACAAATAAGAAAGAAACAAAACAGCAGCACTCCAGACCCAGGAGAAGCCTTGCCTTCTGCAATACCGTCACACACCCGTGCTGTCTCAATAAAATCTAACTGTGCTGTCTGCAAAAGGGACATGCTTAATGAAGGTCTAGTTCCACTACTACAGAAGCAGGTAATAAATGGTGGACTTAGAGCTGAGAAGCAATAAATTGATAAGTAGGGCAGACCTCCATCTTTGAGTCTCTTTTCCTGCTTCGAATCTGACCTTTCAGACCTTCCTTTGCTTCCCTCTTCCCCGAGTCCACTCCACTGTGACTCTAGTCCAGCCACACATACAAACTTATCAATGATCTAGTTTTCTGAGTTCAATAAGCCCATCACCTGAAAGAAGACAGGAAGTTGAAGGAGAGAGGCTAAACACATTACTTTGTAAAAAATATTAATATATAATTTCATTAAGTGATACTGAAGCTAAAGTGAAAGTTAAAGTTGCTCAGTTGCATCCAACTCTTTGTGACCCCAGTCTACAGTCTACAGTCTACAGTCTGTAGACGTCTGTGACCAGAATACTGGAGTGGGTAAACTTTCCCTTCTCCAGGGGATCTTCCCAACCCGGGGATCAACCCAGGTCTCCCTCATTGCAGGGGGATGCTTTACCAGATGAACCACAAGGGAAGCCCACTGAAGCTAAATCCAGTATAAAAAAATTGATTGCAATCTTAATTA
Organism: Aepyceros melampus; assembly: GCA_006408695.1. Classification (NCBI taxonomy): domain Eukaryota; kingdom Metazoa; phylum Chordata; class Mammalia; order Artiodactyla; family Bovidae; genus Aepyceros; species Aepyceros melampus. The sequence continues at coordinate 133,365 of SJXQ01009978.1, forward strand.
TCTCTTTCTACAACTTTCCTCTACCGCAGATAATGAAATTCTAAAACCCTGAGGATGTCTTTTCCATTCTTTCTGATTTGCAGCAGGAATGATTGGGATTTAGCCCAAAATACTGTTACAATTGTCTGAGTCTGGTGACTCAGACAGTAAAGAATCTGCCTGCAATGCAGGAGACCCATGTTCAATCAGTAAGGAAGATCCCCTTGAGAAGGGAATGACAACCCACTCTCAGTATTCTTACCTGGAAAATTCCATGGACAGAGGAGCTTGGAGAACTACAGTCCATGGGGTCGCAAAGAGTCAGACGCGACTGAGCGACCAGCATACACACACACTGTTACAATTACCTGGTTCAGGCTGTCCTGTGGAAGTGTTATCAGTTTAACAAGAGGAATTCTTCTAATTCTGGTTGCCAGTTTAAGTAAGTTCCAGAGGACTGGGAGGAGTGTTCACCCTGCAAAATCTACACTTGAATCTTCCCTAACACAAATTACTCATAAACCTTATAAGAATTATTTGTGGGAGGTCGTGATCGAGAAAAGTTTGCAGAAGATTTCTGTGACAGGTCTTTTCTGTTAAACGGTGTTCAATTTGAACTACAAGTAAGCAATTTTCAATTCTGAGTCAATAAGCAAACTGGTTTTCTAGCAATAGAAGCCATTCTCTCAGATGCCCAGCTGAACTCTTGCTATTTCTATGTGAGAAAATTGGGTAGTGATTTTGAAGCCATGCTTACTTCAGTAGATGCTATCTGATAGAGTTGCGCTGGAAGGTGGGAAAAAAAAAATTGGATTCTGGGTGCTGTGTTTTGGCTTTTACGGTTGTGGTACCAGTGAGGGTTAAATGCATAGCTATTTTCTTTCACTGGTCTTTTTATTTCAAGGGACTCACTCAACTTATATGTGTCAGAGTTCTTGATGCAATCTGCAGAAAATGTCTGGCAATCTTAAGCCAAAAATATGTTGGAAGAGTAACAGCAACTCACAGAACTGAGACTGGAAACCCAGGGTGGGAATGTGGGGGGACACCACAGTGCTCTGGGGCCTGCAGCTAAGCTCATGCGGCAAGCTGGTCTGTTGCTACCGGGAAAACGACACCCTCCCCCCAGCCTCCCAGTTAAAGATCCCAGGTCACTCACTTCAGACTTGCATTCCAGGAGAATGAGGCTGGTGGGCTGAACTTAACCCACAAGGCTGCCACTGATTCAGGGAGTGGAGAGAGCAAGGGGACCCAATGTCTTCCTTTGGAGACAAAGGCACTTACTCAGACTGTAGCCCATGTGGGGTTTCGGGGAGATTTCAGGTGCTAACAGGAAGGAAGGATTGGATGTGAAATTGTCAAAGAAAGACTAGGCTCCTCAGGCAGTTTCCATTCACTATACTCCCTTTCAGGTGACAGGGTTATGTTCATTGAAGCAGAGGCGTGGTATCCACGCGAAGGTAGGCTGAGGTGAAACGATTCCTTGTGGTTTGTCCATTCAGTCAGTCATCCACTGAACATGCATGCAGTCAACATGGACACAAGGTCAGATTCTGTCCTGGGTTAACTGAGCCCCAAGGCACACGTTTACACACGTGCCTGCCCCTCTCCCTTCATTCTTCTCATTCCTGCTCTTAGACTTTCACAAACTTATATAATAGTGCCAAACACTCAGTTACTCAGCCTCTCGTGGATATAATTAAACTCCCTCTGTTCCCCAGCAGCCTCCTCAGCCTCCCCCGTGTTGTCCAGATTTGGTCATTTGGGAGTTGATTTGAACCTCTGTTCCAGGAAGGACGGGAAGGGAGTGAAGCCAGTCACATCCACAGGACTATTTTAAACAGTTTGGGCAGGGTATTTTTACAGAGCACATTGCAAAAAATAGTTTCGAGGGGTTATTTTTGAATTTCAGTGACCTGTGTTCTCCCTGACCCCAATCATGAGCTAATTGAAAGCTAGTGTGACACAGAGCCTGTTGGTTAAAAAGGCAGCTGCAGCGCTCAGGAAGGCAGCCTTAATGTAATAAAGAATACGAGGCCTAATTCAACTCTTGCTGTGCCTCTTACTAACTGCATGAGGTGTTTTATTGCCTTCAGAAAGACAATAAAGTATGATGTGCACAGACAAACATTCATGTGCATGCTTATTTTGGTTCAAAAGCAGTAGAGGGTAGCAGCTAAGCTTGTGGGAACTGAATTTGGATGGATCCAAGGCTATGCAAATCCGGGCAAGCTACTTACCTTTAATTTCTGCAGATATAAAATGGGAATAATTGCAGCACCTTTTTCATGAAGATATTTCAAGAATTATAAGATATAATGCATGTGAAGCTCTTAGTAATTGCTTAGCATATAATTGGAGAAGGAAATGGCAACACACTCCAGTACTCTTGCCTGGAAATCCCATGGATGGAGGAGCCTGGTCGGCTACAGTCCATGGGGTCGCATAGAGTTGGACACGACTGAGTGAATTCCCTTCCCTTTAGCACATAATAAGTACTCAGCAAAAACAGTTATCTATTATTACATACATTTTTATATGTATCCTTGAATTACTAAGTTCTAACCTTGAACAATTCTCTTAACTTCTCTGAGCTGCCTTTACAGTTTGACATTCATATCTACCTCTCAGGTTTGTTGTAAGAATTAAAGAAAAGGGTAGCTGATGTTTGTTGAACTACTGTATATGAAAGAGAGTCACACAATACAAAGTGCTAGAAGGTAGAAAATATTATTGTGCTTAGCAGCTGGTTATAGAAGTCTCAACAGAATGAAATTCACATTTTACAATCACCTCTGATTAAAATGGCACTTGGGAAGTACAGACCTTTTATGTGAAGTGATCCACATTCCAAATAAAAGGTTAAATAGCAAGTCATCACTCTGACTTCACAATCAAATGTAAGATCAATCTGTCAGCCTATATTTATGAAGAAAGAGAGGGAGCAGTGACAATACTCTGAAATGAAGTTCACCTTGTTCAAAGACATTTTTTGTGGAACATTGCTGTGAAATCTGGCATGCTGAACTCTCCCTACAGGTGGCAGTGGACCCAACTCAGGAGCAGTGCACAGGTCACAGTGGGCCTGGCAGAAAGATCCTGAAAGAAAATCAAGTCTTTAATCCAGTAACTCAACAGTCATGAAGCACTGTTATATGCAAGGTCACTGAGCTGGGCCTCGGGTCTGGGGACTGGGGGTGGAGGTCAGATACAGGGGCTGTTCATGGAAACTATGGATTAGACCTGCAGTTAGGAGAACTATGCAGCGACTGTACAAAGAATAAGCAGGCCACAGGTGCTAGGAGAAATCCAGAAATATTCCTGTGTTTGCAGAGAAAGCCATCTTCCCTTTTCACTTAAAGGCGTTAGGGAGAGGGCATGCCTCTTGCTGGCCTAAATGGTCCTTCTCTCCATCCTGGGAAGAAGGCCAGGGGACTGAGGAGTTGCTTCCCACTCTTCACTCCAGGGATAAAGGAGATGCTGTACTCACTTAGAGACCTTTCTCTCTTCCAAGTTGTTCCTCATCTAAACTCTAAGCTAAATAAAACTCAAGTGTATAAGTCAGGGTTCTCCAAAGAAACAAAACCAACAGTATATCTATCTATCATGTACACATATACACACATATACACAAACACATGTATATGGTCTTCCCTGGTGGCTCAGCTGGTAAAGAAACCACCTGCCAATGCAGGAGACATGGGTTCCGTCCCTGGGTTGGGAAGATCCCCTGGAGAAGGAAATGGTAACCCACTCCAGTATTCTGCCTGGGAAATCCCATGGACAGAGGAGCCTGGCAGATGGCAGTCCATCAGGTTGCAAGAGTCGTACATGACTTTGTGAGCAAACCGCCAACCATCATATGTATACATAAATGAGGGTGTATATGTGTGGTGGAGGATTTATTTTAAGAAATATTCTCACACAATTATGGGAGCTGGAAAACTTGAACTCTGTAAGGCAGGCTGTGACCAATACTATCCCCAAGAAAAAAAAATGCAAAAAGCAAAATGGTTGTTTGAGGAGGCCTTACAAATAGCTGACAAAAGAAGAGACGCTAAAGGCAAAGGAGAAAAGAAAGATATACCCATCTGAATGCAGAGTTCCAAAGAATAGCAAGGAAAGACAAGAAAGACTTCCTCAGTGATCAATGTCAGGAAACAGGGAAACAATAGAATGGGAAAGACTAGAGATCTCTTCAAGAGAACTGGAGGTACCAAGGAAACATTTCATGCAAAGATGGGCTTGATAAAGGACAGAAATGGTATGGACCTAACAGAAACAGAAGAGATGGCAAGAATACACAGAAGAACTATATAAAAAAGATTTTAATAACCCAGATAACCATGACGGTGTGATCACTCATCTAGAGCCAGAAATCCTGGAGTGTGAAGTCAAGTGGGCCTTAGAAAGCATCACTTTACAAAGCTAGTGGAGGGATGGAATTCCAGTTGTTCAGTTCAGTTCAGTTCAGTTCAGTCGCGCAGTCGTGTCCGACTCTTTGTGACCCCATGAATCGCAGTACACCAGGCCTCCCTGTCCATCACCAACCCCCGGAGTTCACTTAGACTCACGTCCATTGAGTCCATGATGCCATCCAGTCATCTCATCCTCCGTCGTCCCTTTCTCCTCCTGCCCACAATCCCTCCCAGCATCAGGGTCTTTTCCAATGAGTCAACTCTTTGCATAAGGTGGCCAAAGTACTATAGCTTCAGTTTTAGCATCAATCCTTCCAAAGAAATCCCAGGGTTGATCTCCCTCAGAATGGACTGGTTGGATCTAAAATCCTAAAAGATGATGCTGTGAAAGTGCTGCACTCAATATGCCAGCAAATTTGGAAAACTCAGCAGTGGCCACAGGACAGAAAAAGGTCAGTTTTCATTCCAATCCCAAAGAAAGGCAATGTCAAAGAATGTTCCAACTACTGCACAATTGCACTCATCTCATACCCTAACAAAGTAACACTCAAAATCCTCAAGCCAAACTTCAACAGTATCTTCAACAGTACCGCAAACTTCCAGATGTTCAGCTGGTTTTAGAAAAGGCCAAGGAACCAGAGATCAAATTGTCAACATCCACTGGATCATCGAAAAAGCAAGAGAGTTCCAGAAAAACATTTATTTCTGCTTTATTGACTGAGCCAAAGCCTTGTGGATCACAATAAACTGTGGGAAATTCTTAAAGAGATGGAAATACCAGACCACGTCACCTGCCTCCTGAGAAACCTGTATGCAGGTCAAGAAGCAACAGTTAGAACCAGACATAGAACAATGATGTGGTTCCAAATTGGGAAAGAAGAACATCAAGGCTGTATATTGTCACCTTGCTTATTTAAATTATATGCAGAGTGCATCATGCAAAATGCCAGGCTGGATGAAGCTCAAGCTGGAATCAAGATTGCTGGGAGACAATGTTCATCACAGCACTGTTTACAATAGCTAGGACATGGAAGCAACCTAGATGTCCATCAGCAAATGATAGATAAGAAAGCTTTGGTACATATATACAATTGAATATTACTCAGCTATTAAAAAGAATACATTTGAATCAGTTCTAATGAGGTGAATGAAACTGGAGCCTATTATACAGAGTGAAGTAAGTCAGAAAGAAAAACAGCAATACAGTATATTAATGCATATGTATGGAATTTAGAAAGATGGTAATGATGACCTTATATGCAAGACAGCAAAAGAAATATAAAGAACAGATTTTTGGACTCTGTGGGGGAAGGCAAGGGTGGGATGATTTGAGAGAATAGCATTGAAACATGTATATTACCATGTGTGAAACAGATCACCAGTCCAGGTCTAATGCATGAGACAGGGTGCTCAAGGCTGATGCACTGGGATGACCCAGAGGGATGGGATGCGGAGGGAGGTGGGAGGGGGGTTCAGGATGGGGAACACATGTACACCATGGCTGATTCATGTCAGTGTATGGCAAAAACCACTGCAATATTGTAAAGTAATTAGCCTCCAATTTAAATAAACTAATTAATTTAAAAAAGATTGCTGGGAGAAATATTGATAACTTCAGATATGCAGATGACATACCCTTATGGCGGAAAGCAAAGAGAAACTTAAGAGTCTCTTGATGCAGGTGAAAGTGAAGAGTGAGAAAGCTGGTTCAAAACTCAACATTCAAAAAACTAACATCATGGCATCTGGTTCCATCACTTCATAGCAAATAGATGGGGAAGCAATGGAAACAGCAACAGAGTTTCTTTCCTTGAGCTCCAAAATCACTGCAGATGGTGACTGCAGCCATGAAATTAAAAGATGCTTGCTCCTTGGAAGAAAAGCTATGACCAACCTAGACAGCATTTTAAAAAGCAGAGGCATTACTTTGTCAACAAATGTCCATCTAATCAGAGCTATAGTTTTTATAGTGGTCATGTATGGATGTGAGAGAGTTGGACCATAAAGAAAGGTGAGTGCTGAAGAATTGATGCTTTTGAGTTGTGGTGTTGGAGAAAACTCTTGAGAGTCCCTTGGGCAGCAAGGAGATCCAACCAGTCCATCCTAAAGGAGATCAGTCCGGAATATCCACTGGAATAACTAAGGCTGAAGTTGAATACTCCAATACTTTGGCCACCTGACGCAAAGAGCTGTCTCATTGTAAAAGACCCTGATGCTGGGAAAGATTGAAGAGGGGAGGAGAAGGGGACGGCAGAGAATGAGATGGCACCACCGACTCAATGGACATGAGTTTGAGCAAGATTCGGGAGGTGGTGATGAACAGGGAAGCATGGCGTGCTGCAGTCCATGGGGTTACAAATAGCTGGACATGACTGAGCGACTGAGGTGAACTGAAGGCAGGCTGGCAAGGCTGATAATTCAGGTGAGCACTGATATTTCAGTCTTGCATCTGAAATCTGCAGGAGCAACCTCCAGGCTGGAAACTCAGATAAGATCTCCATGCTGCAATTCTAAGGCAGAATTCCTTTTCTAGGAAACCTCAGTCTTTGCTTTTAGGCCTTCAACTGATCGGGTGAGGCCTACTGACACTGTAAAGGCTAACCTGCTTGAAGGTGAAGTCACTCAGTCGTGTCCGACTCTTTGCGACCCCAGGGCTGTAATGTACTAGGCTTCTCTGTCCATGGGATTCTCCAGGCAAGAATACTGGAGTGGATTGCCATTTCCTTCTCCAGGGGATCTTCCCGACCCAGGGATCGAACCCAGGTCTCCCGCATTGGAGGCAGACGCTTTTAACCTCTGAGCCACCGGGGAAGTCCCTAACCTGCTTAAGGTCAACTAATTGTAAAAGTTAATCACATCCAGAAATACCTTCATAGCAACATCTACACTAATGTTTGACCAAACAACTATATCCTAACCAAATGGACACGCAGAATAAACCATTATCCAGGGAAAAATAGTGACTAACATTGCTTGCTGTGTTTAAGAAATCTCAGAATGATACATCAAGAGGTAATCGAAGTTTTTTCTGTAAGAAGACAAAACAAAAATGTTACACGGTCATGTCCAACACTTTGTGATCCTATGCAATGTAGCCCACCAGGCTCCTCTGTCCATGCACTTCTCCAGGCAAGAGTACTGGAGTGGGTTGCCATTTCCTTCTCCAGGGGATCTTCGCGACCCAGGGACCAAACCCCAGTCTCCTGCATTGCAGGCAGATTCTTCATCAACTAAGTCACTAAGAAAACAAAGAAAGCAAAAAATTCTTGTCAGAAGGAGCTACAAATCCACAGACATGAGCAAGAGACTGTGCTGAAGCCAAGGGCAATTTCTCAATGTGTCTGAGCATTACTCCTGTGAGGTGGGGCAAGAAGATGTCAGAGAGATTGTATAGCACCTGCAATTGCGAGTGATGTGGAAGGCCATTTTTACCAGTTAGAATTTGTTTCACACACAAGCAAACGTCATTTATAGTCTTTAAGTATGAGAGCACCACAGCTGATCTAAGGTCTAGAATAATGACTCTCACTGGAACACATGCAAGAATCACTTAACAGTCGATCACAATGTCAGTTCTCAGGATGCTCACCCAGATAATGCTAGTCTAATCTCGTGATTCTTACGCAGCTCTTTTGAAGGTCACACATTGGGTAGCGTTATTCTAGAAAGACAACTCGGCAGTGGAGTGTGGAATGAACAGAAGGGCCCTCAGAGCAGGCTGAGCTCCGTAGATGGGCTTGACTCCTGTGAGGGATTCTGCTCATGTGCCTCCAGCTCAGGAGGCAGACCCACCAAGGGCTCACTGACTGTCTCTTTCCTCACTTGGCTATCATTTGTAACATATTAATGTAATGCTTCTTTTGCTTCAGTATTTTACAGAATGTTCAGTAAAACCATCTTTTGACCTTTTACTTAAAACGTAAACCTCAGACATAAATTCTCAGAAAGACCAAGGAGGGAGGCAAATGCGAGTGACAGAAAATATTCTGAAAGCAGAATGCCTACCCACCTCCATCCAACCTGTCTCATGCTACAGGGATGAGCAGAACTGAATGCCTTGATTCTCTTTTTATAAAATGAGATTGCTCCCAGATTCCTTGGCTCCTGATACAAGTAACTTCCTGATGTGCTTTTGCTACTAGTTTATCCAAAATGACCAGATGTTTCTGAATCCCAGTGGGGAAAAGGCTTATACCCTGGTGGCAACTCCCAGCCCACTTAAATACCATAATTCTGTACAGTGTATGATGAATGGGTTTGTCCTCCCGTATTTTCATATATATTTTCCTGTCTTTGCTTCAGAGCTGAGCTGTTCTAAATGTGAGTCTAGGGCTCAGACCCACCATCAGATTCTGCCTTGCCACCCTCAGTACAGCTTGATGGACAGTCTGGAACTTCTCCCCCCTCCTCCCATGGACACCCAGTGCAGCTTGGCCTTGAGTTGCTGAGGAGCTCTCCAGTTTCTTCCTTGAGACGGCAGCTCTGCCCTGAGTGAGGGCCACTTATCTGGGGCTCGACTCACAGCCTAGCTCTCTCCAGCTCCCTTCCTCACAGGCTGGACTCTGCTCAAAGCTGAGGAGAACACCCAAGTCTCCACAATGCGATGCCCGCTCCATGCCTGGTTCCTGTCTGGAGCCACGCTTGGATGATGTTGTTGGTCTGGGTGAAGCTGTTTGTTTATTTAGCACCTCAGGACATGTAACTCGTATTTTGCCCCGCTCAATGGTCCCGTTAGTCTGCAGGACAAGCACTACTTCTGCCAGCTCCATCCCTCACAAAATGATGGAGCTGATGGATTTCACTTCTAAGACTAAGTAGGATGTGGCATTGTGTGAGTGATCAAAATGCTGCGGTAGTTCAAAAATATCAAAGTTTAAGATTATATTTTAAGTAAATTTGTCATTCAAAGCCACATAAAATTTCATGAAATACATTGAAGAGAATTCAAACCCTTATATTATTTGCTGGAGAGACTCAGAGTTATCTATTGCTGCTTCTCCCTTTGAAACTGGGCAGGCCCATGAGGTCAGCACAGCACACGCTCTTCAAGCCTAACTGTCTTAAAGTCAAGGGAGGAGGAAAGGGCTGAGCAGTCAGCCTTCCTGGTTTTGATCACGTGCTTCATTACAGATATTGCTAATAAAATGACACTTTCCTTTCTGTTTGGTGATTATTCCTTGTTGTATCCAACTCTTTGGGTTGGACCGTAGTGAGAGAGATGGGATCAGTGATAGGATTTAGGTATCAAAATTCATCTCTGAACTCTAAGATTACATATTTGAGTGTATTTACGAATCCCAGAGTATTCTTCAAACTGTGATGTCATAATTATTTCAGACTCAACATAAAGGCACCAGGAATGGCCAGTCTGTCTCTGTGATATAGCCTATCCATTGTCTCTGCAGTTTTGTCTGTGCCCCTTAAGTCAGTCTGTAGGAGACAGAAGCTCATTGTTTCCTGTTGAGTCCTAGAGAGGGTAGGGAGCAAGGTGACATTGTTAATAAATGCTATGACCTCTTTGGCCGGAAGCTGCCATCTGAACACAGAGCTTCATTATTACTTTGCAATGTGTAAAAAGGGAGTGCCTTTACACAGTCACCTTAGAGGCAAAGAATGAGCAACCATTTTACTGGCATTTGGGATGCTCTGCCACAGACTCTCTAGAGAAGCTGTCGCATTTTGATAGACCATCAATCTCAGCTCTCAGGCGATTGGCTCCCCCTACACTGATGTGGAAAATCAATCTTGATTCCCAGAAAGCAGAGCAACTGTTATCAAAGGTCACAAAACAATTGCAGTTGCTTTTCTGCAGCAGTGCATGTAAACGTACTTCTAGTGGCCTTAGATAAATTTATTTCTCTTTCCTACCATATGCTCCTGGCCAAATTAAAAGGAGGAATGATGGAATCCAAATCTCTGATAACTGAGAAGTCAAGCAAAAGGGCTATCATTAAAAAAAAAAAAAAACTGTAACAGAGGTTAAACTGAACTTAGAAATACAGAAAGTAATGCTATTTCAAGTTTCCCTCATATATGTCATGGATTCAGCCTAAAGCCAAATTCAATACACTTCCTTCAACACCCTGATTTCTGACAATAGACAGTGTCATTCCAGTACAGCACCTACAGTCACTTGGGGCTTCATCTCCATGCTTCCCTTACTCAGTCTAACAGACTGCCAATTTCTATCATTTGCTGTTTCCTCTTCAGAACATCCCTCCTATCTATCTCTATTTTTCTTTTCTTTCTGATGAAATAATTATCTACAATTACACTTGGATTATTGAAATAACTTGTTTAAAGAATCCCAGTTTAACACGTTCCCTTTTCTAATCCATTCATTTAATTCACCATTGCAGGCCTGCTTTGTACCAGGTATTTTTTCCTATACCTTGAGATTTGCGTGTTACATGCTCATTTAATTGAGAAAAAGAGTAAGAATCAGCAAGTTTAATTGTGTGGAACACCCACAGTCTCATACCCAACACTTGGCAGGTCTGAATTGGAACCCGAACCTGAGGGGCCAAGTCTGCTGCTTTCTGCTCTCACAGCCCTGCCCACTCCAGCTGACTCCCCTGCTGATGCCCACGTCTGCCTCAGTGCTCTCAGGATCTCCAACAGCCAGATTCTCCCTTGCCAAGACCCTGTCTGCCACTACAACGGCCCAAACTTGCCCAGAAATCTTGTATTCTTTTCCTCTTTCTTAGGAACTTTTCACCTGAAAAGTTTGTCTATAATTGCTCATTGGATAGCTTTTTTGCCAATTTCTGGACCACTGTTCATATAGTCCATCCTTAGTTTGAAAAGTTTTCTCAGTTTCTTTCTACCTATTAAACTCACACTCATCCCGGAAGCTCAAGCTTCTTTCCCTATCTCCCTAGAAAGTTCTATAATTTTTCTGATTCCTAATGACTTCTTTTTGCTCTGAACTGGAAACACTTATTATCTGTGCAGACGGCTGGATTCAGTTTCCACAGACTGGCTCTCACTATCGGTCCCTCTTGGGGAGCATCTTGCCCACAAATCTTCAGTGCCCAGAAGGCACCTCGGTCTGGACAGCTTGAAGTTACCTGACATAATGTGACTAATGATTTCCGAAATCCTACTCCCTACATTTCTACAACGTGCTCCTTTTCTTGTGGTATACCTTTCACTCATTTCCATGAAGCTCACTCAGTTATACAAGAAAGGCCCTGGATATCCCTCTCGCCTTCCATCACACAAGAATACAGCAAAGAAGATGGCTACTTGGGAGGACAGTCTCTCCCCAGACACGGGAACCTGACAGGACCATGATCTGGGACTTCCTGGCTGCTGGAACTGAGAGAGGTGTTCCTTTTTGGTACAAACCACCCAGTTTTGTTGTTAGCAGTCCAAATTGATTAAGACACTGATGTTTCAAGCAGGATTGCAGTTGTGTGTTTGTTGCTTGTAATTCGAAGACAAAAATAATTGCAAACCACAGGGGAAGATGACAATGCAACATAAACACACAGAGCAAGAGGTGTCAGAGATTTTATTTTATGAATGTTTTCTGATAGCTCAATTTTAAAATGTCAGAATTGACAGTTGGCTCAAGAACTGAATCCTCGAACCTAGCAGAGCAGAGTCACGTTTTACTCAAGGGTTGGGTTTTAGAGACAGCATGTAAGGTAGAAACTATGTAGAACATTCCTTAGAAAGTGTTGGACTGACATGCAGTCCCTCATGGCTATTTTTTCCTTCTTTTTTTTTAAACTGGCAACTAGATGAAGTAGTTGGCTTAGTTTAGGACACATGTTGTAGAAAAGAAAAATTGCAACTTTAAATAACTTGCAACATTCAGCTCAGCAAAATGCTACATTATGGAAGTCACATGAGCAGTGATATTGGCCTTGGGAAGAATAGACTTACATTTGTTTTGGAGCATAAATTCATTTTCCTTCTCCCAAAGCCCCATGTAGGTCACACAGCAGGTACTCAGTAAATGCTTGTGATTAAATTCTTTAGTGGCATCCTTGCATTTGAGAAATTAGATCCCTTCTCAGCCTCTCCTTCTCCCCTCCTCCATTCCACGACTTTCGTGGCAATGCAGAGGACTTGGGCCCAAGTCAGGCATGAGTATTTCCTCCGTGGTCTGAGGTGACAGGGACATTTGCACTCAGTTTCTTCATTCAAAGGCAGAAAAAAGAAGGCTTGCCCAATTAGACTCTGTCAGAAAGTGCTTACTAAGAAGAGAACTCTTTAATAATATTACTAGTGTGTGGATCTTAGAAAAAGCATGTTACCCTCATGTGAGTAACAAAAGCGCAGTTCAGTTCAGTTACTCAGTCATGTCCGACTCTTTGCAACCCCATGAATCACAGCACGCCAGGCCTCCCTGTCCATCACCAACTTCCGGGGTTCACTCAAACTCAGGTCCATTGAGTCAGTGATGCCACCCAGCCATCTCATCCTCTGTCATCCCCTTCTCCTCCTGCCTCCAATCCCTTCCAGCATCAAGGTCTTTTCCAATGAGTCAACTCTTCACATGAGGTGGCCAAAGTATTGGAGTTTCAGCTTCAGCATCAGTCCTTCCAATGAGCACCCAGGACGGATCTCCTTTAGGATGGACTGGTTGGATCTCCTCGCAAGGGGCTCTCAAGAGTCTTCTCCAACACCACAGTTCAAAGCATCAATTGTCTGGCACTCAGCTTTCTTCACAGTCCAACTCTCACATCCATATATAACCACTGGAAAAACCATGGCCTTGACTAGATGGACCTTTGTTGGCAAAGTAATGTCTCTGCTTTTGAATATGCTATCTAAGTCGCTCATAACTTTCCTTCCAAGGAGTAAGCGTCTTTTACTTCCATGGCTGCAGTCACCATCTGCAGTGCTTTTGGAGCCCAAAAAAATAGGTCTGTTNGCAGAAGTAGATGTTTTTCTGAAACTTTCTTGCTTTTTCCATGATCCAGTAGATGTTGGCAATTTGATCTCTGGTTCCTCTGCCTTTTCTAAAACCAGCTTGAACATCAGCGAGTTCACGGTTCATGTATTGCTGAAGTTCAATCTCTGTATTGGGAAGATCACCTGGAGAAGGAAATGGCAACGCACTCCAGTATTCTTGCCTGGGAAATGCCATAGACAGAGGATCCTGATGGGCTATAGTCCATGTGGTCACAAAAGAGTCCAACACAGCTTAGGAACCAAACTAGTATATAAATAAAAATATACATACATAATAAAGTAGTGGAAAGTTAACTTGATTGAAAGAACCAAATCAAAAGGCTGTATCAGATAATATCCCATGCTATTGATTTTGTTTTTGTGATCTATTTTCTTAATAGTTTTTCCAACTCTATTAACTTGACTGACAGAAGTTGCCAATGGACAATTTCCCTTCTGGTTTTCTTATTAGAAACCTTGGATTTATGGAGCAGAGTTTGCTCGGGGAAAGGAAAAAGGTAAGTTATTGGGATTGCTGAGGTTGAGATAATGGTAGAGATTTGCACAAGGCCAGCAGGTAGTATATTTTGGAGTTAAAGAGTGATGATGATCTATACCCCACCTCCTGAATCCTGGAATTTGAGTTAAGATTTCAAAGTAGAATGATTATATTGTCAAATAGAAAGATAGACTCTTGGGTACCAAGGCTTTCAGTCTGCAAAGAGGATGCAAAACCTGATCATTGAATGGATGCCTTGGCTTTTCCTGCTTTTATGGAGCCACAGGGTTAGGATAACATGGGTACTTGTGGTCACCCACCTGGGTGGAAGATCAAGCCTCCCTGAATGCTCTTCTTTGAGTTGGAGCTTTTCCACTCTGCACCCCAAACCTGAGACCTTGCTCAACTTCCAGTCTATGTGAAAGAAATCACAGTGATGGTAAAATTGACTTTCTTTCCAAACTAACGGGGAAATAGGATTTTAAATACACATTTATTTATGAAAAATAATGAATTATTTATTGTATAACAGAATTTGAGCATGGGTACCTGGAATTATATTTGTGTATTTAGAATGATGTTTATTTACTAAATCACAGTCCTCTCTTTGCATATTATAAATATTTCAACATTTTAAAAATGAATTATATATTTATTTTCCTTCTTCTGAGTTCACTTAACTGAAATTCCACTTGATACTCATATAACATTAAAACTGTTAGAAAGAGTAATTTGGCATTGTGGACATAATTATTGTACTAACTTCAATGTTCTTCCCCTGTTTTACTAAATTCATCGATTTTAGTCTGTTTTAAACACTGCTCACAGTTTTTTGGAAAGAAGATACATGTTCTCATATGTTTTATATAATTTTAATTCAGCAAAGATTAAAAAACTAATTAGATACAGGTTTATGAAAAAAGTTCATATGAAAAAAGAGTAGTCAGGAAAAGTGGTTCCCTGCTAGTAATTTAGAGAAAAAATCATGTGAATTATGCTTTCAGAAACAAATTTAATGAAACTGTGCTGGGATGGTTTTATCTAAAGTATTCTGCATAATTTTAAGCCCATGAATACATAAACACAATTATGATTCCAAGTTAAAATGTTCTAGTGTCAAACTTGGTGGTACTGCCAAAATATTAACGAAAAACAGAATATCTGGCACAGAAAACCTATCAGTATTTCTGAATAATGCTAAAAATGATGGGAAATAGACAATATTTTTCATCATGTAGCAATGTTGATATTCAGTTGTTGAAGTAACAGAGAAATATAAAATGAAAATGAGTTATAAGCTTTCTTTGCTGGAATTTTAGTGAAAATAACAGAATTCCTCATATTAAAAATAGTCCCCAAACCTCAGTTGTTTAACACTCTGGTTAAGTCAGAACTGAAATGGCTGGTCAAAGACTGACTTTTAGGAGCGTTCTTGGTTCCTTTTATGAATTCTACTGCTGCTACTGGGTCACATTTAAAACATTAAACTCATACATTTAATTTTTTGTTTATCCAGAACCAAGCCTATAATTATGGTAGAAGAAGCAGCTTAGAAGGTAGAATTGACAGACTTTTTGTTATAAATGTGGACTCTTAAGATTTCAGTAAGGAAAGATAAATAACAAATGCTATAGAGGATAAAAAAGATTAATAGGAAAACACTGATATAAAATTACAAATGCATAATAACAAGGGTGATTTAAATTTAAAAGTATTTCACACATTAACACCACATCTTATACTAAACCAAAATAATCTTCATAACCCTAATTTATGTCATACAGAAAATTTTAGGAAAAGTTGACATTTCCAAGGAAAATAACATGAAATTCCAAAATGACAATCAAAGAACATATACATTCTTTGAAATTATGTATTTTTCAGAATCACATATGTTGTATTTATTTACACTATGAAAAGGAATTTGAACTTATTTCTTATATATCTCATTATTAGGAACTTTACCAAATGTTCAATATTTTGGATTTTGTTTTTAAAGACTATTAACAACAAAGCTTTATAGAGTGGCTGATACTGGAGAAGGGTCTAGGCTCATTCACCAGATAATTGATCTAGCCTCATCTATATGACTATTTCCTTAAATGCGTGTGCACACACACACACACACACACACAATTTGAAATTATGTATTTTTCAGAATCACATATGTTGTATTTATTTACACTATGAAAAGGAATTTGAACTTATTTCTTATATATC
Organism: Aepyceros melampus; assembly: GCA_006408695.1. Lineage (NCBI taxonomy): Eukaryota > Metazoa > Chordata > Mammalia > Artiodactyla > Bovidae > Aepyceros > Aepyceros melampus. The sequence goes on from SJXQ01009978.1 coordinate 149,388, forward strand.
TCATTATTAGGAACTTTACCAAATGTTCAATATTTTGGATTTTGTTTTTAAAGACTATTAACAACAAAGCTTTATAGAGTGGCTGATACTGGAGAAGGGTCTAGGCTCATTCACCAGATAATTGATCTAGCCTCATCTTATGACTATTTCCTTAAATGCGTGTGCACACACACACACACACACACACACATAATGGAATATTATTTAAAAATCACTATATGGAAATGTCACTAAACTTTGAAGGATATTAAACAAAAGACATATGGTAGGCGTAATGTCCTTCTAGCACTGTCCACACCAAATTTTATATTTTTTTCAACTTTCAATTATATAGAACTTCTTAGTCATCATGAAGATGTATTTGTAAGGAAGGAAATAGCAATTTATTTAATTTTAGTTTGTTAATTGATATCAAAGTCTAAATATTTAGACACATAGAATGTAGATCTCAGTTTTTAATCCCTGTACTATGCCTGTATAGGTTTGAGACTGGCCTACCAGAGGAATTAAATTGTTGTTTTCCTGTCAGGATACCAGAGAGAGTGAGCTGGAAATCTGAGAATTCCAGAAGCATGCTGAGATTATTGGTAGATTACAGTTTGAGGTGAGTGTCTAGGGTATGATTATATAATAAAATTTTGAGATAGGGTGAAGGAAAAGCTCACATAGAGTAGTTACAGAATATGATGTGCTGAGTTACTGGGACTATCATTCATCAGAATATTGAAATTTAAGGTGTGAATATTGAGGAAGAGTTTTATACTGAGATAGAGCAAAAGAAAGGTAAATGGAGGAGGGAAAAAGGAACCTGATTTGAGGGCCAATAGGTCATAGCAAAAATATAGGATCCTCTGTTATATATATTATAATAGATTTAAACTTAGATGATAATACTATAGGACTCAAGACTTACCCACAAGGTTAACACTACTTCCAATCATATTTTAACATGATTTCCCACATAATTTAAACAAAATATGAGATAATTTTTCAGTTCAAATTTCTAAAATACATTAATTTTGCTGTTTTAACCAGCTAAAACTTTAGGAGAGGCTTTTTTTGTTTTAAGTTGGAGGATAAATTTAGTAAATAGTAATTGCAATGTTGGAAAGAATATGAAAAGTGTTTTGATGAAAAATGAATTTTTTAATACAAGGTAAAAACAGAAGGAAATGTTATCTATTATCTTATCTGAGTGTTGAAAGAAATATAAGATTTCGGAATGTTGAGATGAGAAAAGAGAGCATAGTTGAGAAAACAGTAAGCAAAAGTTCAGGAGTGGGGAAGCATGATATGTTTATGGAATATTTACAATCTGGCTGAAGCATTTATTGGAAAGAAGTAGGATATAAAATTAGAATTGCAGGTTGAGATCTGTAAGGGACTTGCATGTCAAGGTGATTCATTGTGTAATGTTCTTCCAAGTACCAATGGGCAAAGTAAATATATTTGGAGCCCTTTAATCAAAATTCATATTTGCTTAAAATGTACATGGAAAAGAAATGCTATTCTTTACACTGATATATGCAGATTAGTATATATATATATATATATTCCTTATTTTTATTGCATAATATGTCCTAATGTGTTATTTTATAGATTTATTTATTTATAGGTTCAGAAATATTTATTTTCTAAATAAAACATTTTGTCTCCTGATGTTGAGATAGCGTTTTGATCACAAGTTTCTTTTTTCTTTTGCTTTTTTTGCCTATATTATAGATTTTACTCATTAAGCCTTTTCCTCCAAAGAAAGGAATGTAACAGTAACTAGGATAAAACAAATTACAACTAAACCCAGCTCTCAAAAATTTCTACAAAACTGGTATACCATAAAAATCATGACACGAGATTTCTTCTTTTTGAAGCATATATATTAACGTAGCATTTCTGCTGCTATCTTACAACATCACTTTCATCCACTACAGTCCTCATAAATACCGAGATCTGAAATACTGTAGGCTTAGTTATCCTTCAAGCTAAGGAAAACAGTTTTTTTCTTTAAATTTATAGAGCACTCTACTGAATTCTATACATTCCACCCAACCACTCAACCCCCTCTGGTGCAGAACTCCAAATAGAAGGAAGAAAATATGTCCCCTATGAGGAGGAGCTAAAAAGCCTCTTGTTGAAAGTGAAAGAGGAGAGTGGAAAAGTTGGATTAAAGCTCAACATTCAGAAAACAAAGATCATGGCATCTGGCCCCATCACTTCATGGGAAATACATGGGGAAACAGTAGAAACAGTGTCAGACTTTGTTTTTCTGGGCTCCAAAATCACTGCAGATGGTGACTGCAGCCATGAAATTAAAAGGCGCTTACTCCTTGGAAGAAAAGTTATGACCAACCTAGATAGTATATTCAAAAGCAGAGACATTACTTTGCTGACTAAGGTCCGTCTAGTCAAGGCTATGGTTTTTCCTGTGGTCATGTATGGATGTGAGAGTTGGACTGTGAAGAAGGCTGAGTGCAGAAGAATTGATGCTTTTGAACTGTGGTGTTGGAGAAGACTCTTGAGAGTCCCTTGGACTGCAAGGAGATCCAACCAGTCCATTCTGAAGGAGATCAACCCTGGGATTTCTTTGGAAGGAATGATGCTCAAACTGAAGCTCCAGTACTTTGGCCACCTTATGCGAAGAGTTGACTCATTGGAAAAGACCCTGATGCTGGGAGGGATTGGGGGCAGGAGGAGAAGGGGACGACCGAGGATGAGATGGCTGGATGGCATCATGGACTCATGCAGATGACACCACCCTTATGGCAGAAAGTGAGGAGGAGCTAAAAAGCCTCTTGTTGAAAGTGAAAGAGGAGAGTGGAAAAGTTGGCTTGAAGCTCAACATTCAGAAAACAAAGATCATGGCATCTGGCCCCATCACTTCATGGGAAATACATGGGGAAACAGTAGAAACAGTGTCAGACTTTGTTTTTCTGGGCTCCAAAATCACTGCAGATGGTGACTGCAGCCATGAAATTAAAAGGCGCTTACTCCTTGGAAGAAAAGTTATGACCAACCTAGATAGTATATTCAAAAGCAGAGACATTACTTTGCTGACTAAGGTCCGTCTAGTCAAGGCTATGGTTTTTCCTGTGGTCATGTATGGATGTGAGAGTTGGACTGTGAAGAAGGCTGAGTGCAGAAGAATTGATGCTTTTGAACTGTGGTGTTGGAGAAGACTCTTGAGAGTCCCTTGGACTGCAAGGAGATCCAACCAGTCCATTCTGAAGGAGATCAACCCTGGCATTTCTTTGGAAGGAATGATGCTAAAGCTGAAGCTCCAGTACTTTGGCCACCTTATGCGAAGAGTTGACTCATTGGAAAAGACCCTGATGCTGGGAGGGATTGGGGGCAGGAGGAGAAGGGGACGACCGAGGATGAGATGGCTGGATGGCATCACAGACTCAATGGACGTGAGTCTGAGTGAACTCCAGGAGTTGGTGATGGACAGGGAGGCCTGGCGTGCTGCGATTCATGGGGTCGCAAAGAGTCGGACACGACTGCGCGACTGAACTGAACTGATGCTTTCCACAAGAGAATGATTCAGATTCAAAATTGTCTCCTAAGTTTTTTTTTTTTAAAGAACTATATAATAAACTCTACTATCTGATAGAAATTTTTGAGATAATTTTCAAATAAAATTAATGTTCTATAAAAATCTTAAATGCAAAATCAAACCAGTGCTGGAATGGAATAATAAATAATATCTCAAAATAAATCAGTAATCTGAAGGACTACTTAATTCTCACTTCCTCAAGTATTACTAGACAATATAGATTTTTCAGGTTAGCTTTACTTGTGTTTAAGAAGTCCCCTGGTTGTTTAGTGGTAAAGAATCCACTTGCCTATGCAGGAGATGAGTGTTTGATCCTTGGCTTGAGAAGATCCCCTGTTGAAGGAAATGTCAACCCACTCCAGTATTCTTGCCAGGGAAATCTCATGGACAGAGGAGCCTGGTGGGCTACATCTCATGAGGTCATAAAAGAGTCAAGCACAACTTAGTGACTAAACAACAGCAAAGAAGTAGACCATCTGAATTTTATACAAGGTGCTTCAAAGAATAGAAAAAAAGAAATCTCTTCATATTATTTTAAAACAGATTTATTAAAGTATCAATGATATAAAATTAACTATACATATTTAAAAAATGTGATATAGTACATTTCAACTTTGTTTATAACCTTGAGAGAGTCACCATAGTCAAAATAATAAACAAATCTACCAGTCCTAAAGCATATTCTGCTATTTTGTAATTCTTCCTTGCAGCCACTTTCTGTCTGTTCTCTAGGCAACCACTAATCTGCTTACTGACAATATGGATAAGGTTTTGTTTTATAGAGTTTTAAGTAAATGGAGTCATATCTAACTTTTGAAACTTTGGATAATTATTCTTTGGATTCATAGACACTGGCAATAGTTGTCTCTGGGGTGACTTGCTTTTTGATGTAGGATATATGAACTACTTATATATTAGAGATATTAAACCCTGTCAGTCATATCATTTGCAAATATTTTCTCCTAGTCTATGTTTTTTTGTTGCTGTTAGTGGTGGTATTTTCTTTTGTTTTGTTGATCTTTTAATTGATGTGCAAAACTTTTAAGTTTAATTAGGTTCCAACTGCTTATTTTTGCTTTTACGTTATTGATTTCTAAAATATTTCCCATTGTATTTAATGCACACACTTTGTATGATTTTATCCTTCCAAGTTTTCTTTTTTTTGCTTTAATTAATTCTAATTTTTTAGTTTGTTTTGCTTTACAATACTGTATTCGTTTTGCTACACATCCACATGAATCAGCCACGAGTGTACATGAACTCCCAANTAAAATTAAAAGAGTAACAGAGGACCTTGAAAATTAAAAAAAAAGGAGAAGAAAAAAATAGGAAGAAAAAACAGTCAAAAACATCTACCAGAAAAAATAATAATACTAAAAAAATAATAATAATAAAAACGAAAGAGAATGGTCGAAAAAATAGTAACGATATTTCTGGGACTTTTTCTGGTGTTGTAGGCAGTGTGGGGTCACTTCCAAGGTGGTTCCCGCTGTTCAGCTTCCTCTGTTTGCTGGTCTCGTCGGTGTCCTATTTCCGCCCTAACACAGAGGGGCAGTGGCAGTCACCCTTTTTTTCCTTTTTTTTTCTTTTTTAGGCTCACTTGGTCAGTCGCGCTGTGGGGAGGGAAGGATGCTGCTACCAAATAGTTCTGGCGTATATTTGCAGTGTCTCAGCCCCGCTGGGCCTGCCCCTACACCCGGCGCACAACGCTCAGGCTCTAAGATTCTCCGCCGGGAACCGTCTAAGGCCAGCCCTAGGCTGCCTGCACCTCCCTGGTCTAAGCCTCGCAGGCTCGGCGCCCAGGTAGTCACAGACTCGATTGGGCCTGCGCTTTGTGCCCTTCCCAGGACCGAGCAGCTCAGGTGTTCCACGAGTGCAGTCGCGCAGCTTATCACCCTCTCCTGCTGCTCAGTTTTCCGGGTGTAACCTGGGACTCCTATCAGGTAAATTGTATCTGTCCAGCAACCCGGGAAGTCTCAGTTAGCAAAGAAGCCTGCTTGCAGTTTGACCAGCAAAGTCCCTCCGGGGCTGCGATTGCCACATTCTAGCCCTTACGGCTCTGGCTGCCTGTCACCGGCGGGGGCTGGCGGGCTAAAGTGATAGTAGGTTAAAAAATTAAAATTAAAAGAGTAATAGAGGACTTTAAAAATTAAAAAAAAAGGAGAAGAAAAATAGGAAGAAAAACAATCAAAAACATCTACCAGAAAAAATATTAATACTAAAAATAATAATAATAATAAAAATGAAAGAGAATGGTCGAAAAAATTGTAACGATATTTCTGGGACCTTTTCTGGTGTTGTAGGCAGTGTGGGGTCTCCAAGGCGGTTCCCGCTGTTCAGCTTCCTCTGTTTGTTGGTCTCTTCAGTGTCCTATTTCCGCCCTAACACAGAGGGGCGGTGGCAGTCACTCTTTTTTTTTCTTTTTTCTTTTTTAGGCTCACTTGGTCAGTCGCACTGTGGGGAGGGAGGGATGCTGCTACCAAATAGCTCTGGCGTATATGCGCAGTGTCTCAGACCCACCGGGCCTGCCCCTACACCTGGTGCACAATGCTCAGGCTCTATGTTTCTCCACCGGGGACCGTCTGAGGCCGGCCCTGGGCTGCATGCACCTCCCTGGTCGAAGCCTCTCAGGCTCGGCGCCCTGGTAGTCGCAAGCTCGATTGGGCCTGCGCTTTGTGCCCTTCCCCGGACCGAGCAGCTCAGGTGTTTGGCGAGCGCAGTCGCGCAGCTTATCGCCCTCTTCTGCTGCTCAGTTTTCCGGGTGTAACCCAGGACTCCTTGTCAGGTAAATTGTTATCTGTCCAGTACCCTGGGAAGTCTCAGCAAAGAAGCCTGCTTGCAGTTTGACCATCACAGTCCCTCCAGGGCTGCAATTGCCACATTGCAGCCCTTACAGCTTTGGCTGCCTGTCACCGGCGGAGGCTGGAGGGCAGCCGGCTCTTTCTGTTCCATCCTTTGTTCTGTGCGTGGTCCTGGCGGTGTCTTATGTTTGAGCTTTTCGCATGGTAACTGTCCCACAGTCTAGTGTGCTAGCCTGAGTTAGTTCGCTCAGGTTACGCGCGGGATTCCGGCCTGATTCTTAAGAAGCGCTGCCGCCCGCGTCTCCCACGCCTCCTGCCCAGCCCCCACTTGCTAGTGGCGGATGCAGGCGTATGCTCTGCCTCTCCACCAGGGGAATCACTGCCAGGCTGGCAACCTGCTGGTCTCAATCACCATTCATTTTTCCTCCCTGCCATGTGCCTCCAAGACTCGCCACAGATTCGGCAGTGAGAGTGCTTCCCGGGGTTTGGAAACTTCTCTCCCTTTAAAACTCTTTTCCCGGGACAGGACTCCCTTCCCGGGATGGAGCTCCCTCCCCACCTCCCTTGTTTCTCATTTCGTCTTCTGTGTTTTTCCTACCTGGTTTTGAAGACAATGTTCTGCTTTTCTGGATGTCTTATGTCCTCTGCTCGCATTCAGAAGCTGCCCTGTAGAATTTACTCAGCGTTGAGCTGTTCTTTTGATGAATTTGTGCGGGAGATAGTGGTCTCTCTGTCCTATTCCTCCGCCATATTAGGCGCCTCCCTAGAGTATAATTTTAAAAGAAGCCAAGTAAGAAAGATAATAGAGAGAAATAGTATTGGAAATAGAAAGTCTCTTTTCCCGGGACAGGACTCCCTTCCCAGGATGGAGCTCCCTCTCCACCTCCTTTGTTTCTCTTTTCGTCTTCTGTGTTTTTCCTACCTGTTTTTGAAGACAATGTTCTGCTTTTCTGGATGCCTTATGTCCTCTGCTCGCATTCAGAAGCTGCCCTGTAGAATTTACCCAGCGTTGAGATGTTCTTTTGATGAATTTGTGTGGGAGAAAGTGGTCTCTCCGTCCTATTCCTCCGCCATCTTAGGTGCTGCCTCCTCCTTCCAAGTTTTCTGAGACTTGTTTTATGGCCCAGGATTTGCTCTACCTTAATAAATATTCTCCAAGCCATGCTTCAGCAATACGTGAACGGTGAACTTCCTGATGTTCAAGCTGGTGTTAGAAAAGGCAGAAGAACCAGATATCAAATTGCCAACATATGCTGGATCATGTAAAAAGCAAGAGAATTCAAGAAAAACATCTATTTCTGCTTTATTGACTATGCCAAAGCCTTTGTCTGTGGGATCACAATAAACTGTGGAAAATTCTGAAAGAGATGGGAATACCAAACCACCTGACCTGCCTCTTGAGAAGTCTGTATGCAGGTCAGGAAGCAACAGTTAGAACTGGACATGGAACAACAGACTGGTTCCAAATAGGAAAAGGAGTAAGTCAAGGCTGTATATTGTCACCCTGCTTATTTAACTTCTATGCAGAGTACATCATGAGAAACGCTGGACTGGAAGAAACACAAGCTGGAATCAAGATTGCCAGGAGAAAAATATCAATCACCTCAGATATGCAGATGACACCACCCTTATGGCAGAAAGTGAAGAGGAACTAAAAAGCCTCTTGATGAAAGTGAAAGAGGAGAGTGAAAAAGTTTGCTTAAAGCTCAACATTCAGAAAACGAACATCATGGCACCTGGTCCCATCATTTCATGGGAAATAGATGGGGAAACAGTGGAAACAGTGCCAGACTTTATTTTTTGGGGTTCCAAAATCACTGCAGATGGTGACTGCAGCCATGAAATTAAAAGACTCTTACTGCTTGGAAGAAAAGTTATGAGCAACCTAGATAGTATATTCAAAAGCAGAGACATTACTTTGCCGAATAAGGTCCATCTAGTCAAGGCTATGGTTTTTCCAGTAGTCGTGTATGGATGTAAGAGTTGGACTGTGAAGAAGGCTGAACACTGAATAATTGATGCTTTTGAACTGTGGTGTTGGAGAAGACTCTTGAGAGTCCCTTGGACTGCAAGGAGATCCAACCAGTCCATTCTGAAGGAGATAGCCCTGGGATTTCTTTGGAGGGAATGATGCTGAAGCTGAACCTCCAGTACTTTGGCCACCTCATGTGAAGAGTTGACTCATTGGAAAAGACTCTGATGCTGGGAGGGATTGGGGGCAGGAGGAGAAGGGGACGACAGAGGATGAGATGGCTGGATGGCATCACGGACTCGATAGGCGTCAATCTGAGAGAACTCTGGGAGTTGTTGATGGACAGGGAGGCCTGGTGTGCTGTGATTCATGGGGTCGCAAAGAGACGGACACAACTGAGCGACTGAACTGCACTGAACTGAATAAATATTCTGTGTTTATATGGAAAAAAAGTGCATTCTAATGTTGTGTGGAGTATTTCATAAATGCCAACTAGGTGACATTGGTTGATAGGGTTCAAATTTGTATCAATTCTGTTTTTTTTTTTTTTGCTACTTATATTAATTATAAGAGTGTGTTTTGAAATATCCTAGTAAAATTGTAGGTTGGTCTATTTATTCTGAAACTTCTATCAGTTTTACCTCCTGGGATTTGAATTTACATCTTCAGGCACATAAACATTCAAGATAGTTATGTCCTATTCGTTCAGTTGTGTCCGACTCTTTGCAACCCCATGGACTGCAGCCTACCAGGCTCCTCCATCCATGGGAGGAGCCTGGTAGGCTACAGTCCACGGGATCGCAAAGAGTCAGACACGACTGAGCGACTTCACTCACTCTCTCTCATATAATAGAATAATATACAACAGCAAAATATAAATTACTGCTGCATATAATAATATGAATGGATCTCACAGAGATGTTGTTGAATGAAAGAAATTAGATACATAAGTATGAATCTATTTATATTTAGTTTAACAGCTGGCAAAATCAATTAGACTAGGGAAATTATTGATCAGAAATGGGAATGAAGGAGTCCTCTGGAATGCAGAAAACGTCCAAATCCTGATCTGGATTGTGGCTTGAGATTGTGGCTTACACTTAAGATATGAGAACCTTACTGTGTATATGACTTTATATATCTCTCTATGGTCTTATGAAGATAGTTGGACTTATGCATTTGAATTTCACATGAGAATATAGAGTATAAGTGTAAATATATATAAAAATACACACACACATATATACACACACATGCACACACATATGCATATGTGCTCAGTCGCTTCAGTCATGTCCAACCCTCTGCAACACCATGGACTGCAGTTCTCCAGGTTCCTCTGTCCATGGGATTTCCCCAGCAAGAATACTGGAGTGTGTAGCCATTCACTCTGTATGTATGTCTATGCAGGCTTCCCTGGTGGTTCAGATGGTAAAGAATTCACCAACAATGCAGGAGACCTGGTTTGGTCCCTGGGTTAGGAAGATATCCTATAGGGAATTGACTAACACTTTCATTTTTTTTGTTGTTTTTTTTCACATGTGTATGAATGCATACGTTTGTGTGCATGCTTAGTGGAAAACCTCTCTCTCTCTCTCTCTCTCTCTCTATATATATATATATATATATATATATAAAATGAGGGATTACTAAAACTATCAAGAACCAAACTCAGAGAGAGGAGCTTACATAAGATGAAGAAAAGAAATTCACAAAGGGCATTGATAAGAGAATAGTCAGAAGGGTAATAAGAGAGAAATCAGGAATATTTGATATCATAGAGATCAAGGACAAAAAGGATAGTCTATTGAGAAATGGTTAAAGTGAATTTAGGTACACGAAGGGCACATAAATCCTTATCAAGAAGTGTTTTAGTGGTGATGTGGGGCAAGATAGGTTTGAAATTGAATACCTAATAGAAGTGAAAGAATGATGATAAAAAAATGTTGAATAAACATTTTTTGAAATTTTTTTCTTTGACATGCAGGAGAAATATAAATTGATAGCTCGAGAAAAGTAAAATGTTATTGTTATCACTGTTGTTGTTTTATAGGGGATGGGTGTCTACAACATCTTTAAATACAGATAAACTAACCATTAATGACAGCATAGCTGACTGCAGAAGGGTAATATAATAGACAGTGTTTGTGTTCTTAAAACATGAGTGCACATGATGCCAGGGTAGTAGGTGTGGTCATTGATAAGAAGGGTGAAACTTCCTCTTTCATAATATTTGAAAAGAAGAAAAGGGTAGTTATGTGAGCCAGTATTTTTATGAAATGTAAAGGAATTCTCATCTTAGGAAATACTTATTTTTTCAGAGTTTAGGCTAGTCCCTGAGTTGCTTGATTATATTAAGCTGACATGAATGAACAGTTTTGGTTGGATTTTCAGGCAAGTGAATGTATAGAAAGACACTACAGGGCTTAAAACTGAATCCTAAAAAGTTCATTATGGAATAGAATAGCCACCTAGTTCCAAATGTCTTAGACAACTGGTTTAAAAAAAAAGGCAGATATGTCTACATCAGATTTGGCAACATGAAAGTCATTGCTAAGAGCACTTTTGAGAGTTGAGGCAAAACCATATCAGACTGAATGGAACAGCAGCACACTTCTAGGGATACTTTATCCACATATATATATTATAGTTTATTAGAATAAAATTAGAAACCCAATACACTCCTACTTTCAAAAGCATCTCTTTAGGAAGATTACACTTTTAAAATATTCAATAAATATTTACTAAAGATTATGTATTTTTTAAAACTACCATACTATGAATACTTTTTGGTATCTATATTTTATAAATGAGGAATTAAATTCTCAAATATGTAACCTAAAGCCATTCAATTAATAAGTTAGTAATAAGTGATTCAAACTCACTCTAACTCTAAGAAACATCCTTTAATATTCATATTCATTAAGCTAGTACAAAGGAATTATTCAATATATCTTATAATTTTAAAAGTTTAGTCAGGTCATGATTCCACTAGGAATGGAAGGACATCATTTGAACCATGGTTATTCTTGACTTCTGAGGGAGCTTAATTTGTCACAGCTTCCAGGCTTTCAGTTATTAAAATAGCATGAAAAATATGTCAGCATTATATTTTAAGCCAAATTTTAAAGTGCAAGGAGCTGCACCAAATGAATATGTCACCAAGTTCGGTCATTTAGCCTCACAAACAATGGTGTTATTCAGGGTGAATTAGATAAAAATGACAAAGAGAAGTTTGTATTATCAACATGTAGGGATAGATGAATAAAGGCAAAAGATATATTAGAAGGAACTATACACTTTATATGTTGTGTATAAAAAGTTCCCTATGATTTCAGGCTGGAGATTTTAATGTGATCATGATAGATATATTTTGCATATACATTTCTCCAAGCAATATGTTACATTTCAGATATGCTTCTTATTTAGGAATGTGAAATATTATGTAATTATTGGAAGAATAAGAACACAGTGAATATGCACATTGAGTTTTTACCTCTTTTTGTTTTACAATTTATTCTCAAGTGTTTCCCAAGCAGCACTAGTAAAGAACCCACTTGCCAATTCAGGAGACATAAGAGAAGCAGGTTTAATCCCTGGGTTGAGAAGATCCCCTGGAAGAGAGCATGACAACCCACTTCAATAGTCTTGCCTGGAGAATCCCATGGACCGAGGAACCTGGTGGCTTACAGTCCACAGGGTTGCAAAGAATCAGATGTGACTGAGGCGATTTAGCACACACATATATGAGATCAATGATTGTAATGGTTGAACTCTAGATACGGGAAAAAGCAATAAAAGGGGATATTTTCCTGGATCGTGGAGGTTAGTGGTCCAGAGACTTTTTGAATACTGTTTTATGGCCTAGTCGAGTAACAGCACACTGCACGTCCAAATCTCCACCAGACCTGGGAATCATTCCCAGCACCATGGGATGACATGGTCACAAAGCGCCCTCACAACGTGGTCAAATTGATGACTTGAAGGGGCTCTGCCAATTGAAAACTGCCATCTGCCTCTTCAAGGATTAAGTCAATGCCATGGCAGCCACTGACCTTTAACAACCCCCTGAAAGGAATTCAGAGTGGAGATCAGAAATGAGGTACTCTGTTCTCTGAGAAGAACTGGCAGAATAGGCCTTTAGATACTTAGATGTCTTCCGAAGAGTTTATGAACCCAAATTCTGGCATTTTCCCATATTGAGAAAAGCAGTAAATTCATTAACAGTGACAGCTACTTTAACACTGAGGAGGGAAATGCATTTGAAAGTTAAAATGGAGTAAATATGGCAAAACTAGGTGACCACTATGGATGTGATNTATATATATATATATATATATATATATATATATATATATATAAAGAAAGTACAAAACAGAATTTTTTCCCTGGAACTAAGTCATAGTAGAACCAAGTAAGTGCAGTAAACATGTGTTTCCAACCAAGGTTCAGACTTTCTCTCTAAGAATGGGAGGGGGTTAGCAAACTGAAATTTGACGTGGTAGAATGAATAACATTGGATGAGTCTGACAGCAGGGATTAGAAATTAGACTTCATATCATAAAAAGTTGTTTGGAGGCTATGGCCAAAGTCAAACTTTGATACTGAGAAAAGAAAAAAAAAATGTAGGAAAAGAGGTCAAGTACTGAGAAAACTGCCATGTGATTGACTAATTCCATTTCAGTGTATCCAAGGCACATGCATGCACAGTCATTTCTGACTCTTTGCAACCTCACAGATTTTAACCCCCCAGGCTACTCTGTCCATCGGATTGTCCTGGCAAGAACACTGGAATAGGTCATTTCCTCTGCCAGGGGATCTCCCTGATTCAGGAATCAAACTTGCATCTCGTGTATTACAAGTGTATTATTTACTGTTGAGCCACTGGGGAAGCCCATATCCAAAATATAAGGCAGAAACTCAGTTCCAGGTATATTGGGAATGAGGCAACTATCCAAGACCTGGATACTTGAGATCAGAGCAGGATGAGCAGTAAACTGCTCTAACATCTAATGAAAGAATAAGGGATCCTGACTCGTATTTTGTTGGGCTGCAAAGACAGACAATCCTTAGGGTTCAAGACAGCACTGAATTTCTAGGAAAAAATAATTCGAATGACTTCAAAATATAAACACTACACAGACAAGAGTCCAATCTGTCTATTATATGCACAGTCCCATCTAAGATAAAAGAAGTTTTATATATCTCTGCTATCCCCATGTTCAGTTGTTCACAGATTCATGTTGAAATAATGAAACTATACTGAGGTATTCACACAGACTCTGGTCTTGCATTAAAATTATCTTGATCAATCTAGACACTCAGAAGTTCAATATTTGAAATTATATTGGCATGTCACATCTCTAAGGATCACATTGCTCACACAAACAGAAATCTCCAAGAGAGGTGCAGTGCATTTTATAATTAAATAATGAAAAGAAATAGATGACAACCTAGGCTAGGACATTTCCATTTTAGGTAATAAAATCATATCTGAAAGGCTTTCAGATTTTTTTTTTTCTCATATGGAATACTCAAGAAAGAGAGAAATGGATTCAGAGGCCAATGTTTATTGTATGCATTTTATGAGCCATATAGTTCAGAGAAGCCTGGCGTGCTGCAGTCTGTGGGTCCCCGAAGACATGACTTGGCGACTGAGCAAAACAACAATATAGTTCAATATGCAATTACCTCATTTGTTTCTCACAAAAACCACAGTAAATTTACCACCATTTTACATGAGAATAGATGGAAAACAATATTAAATATCTCATCACCTAGGCAACAAAAGATATAGTTCAATTTTAAACTACATCTCTACCTTTCCAAAGTTTGCCATCTTTATATCAGACTTCTTGCCTAATTATAAAGTTGAATCTAATAGGATCCTTTGGCCATCATATCATTTAAATAACAGGACATAGAATAATGACTTTGAATATGTCTCTGAATAATCAGATGGAGCATGTGGTTCTATATTTAGCTAATATGTTTATGCATCTTTCATTCAGTGCTAATAGTTTCCTTTCTACTCAATTCTTTGCTTGGTTTCTTATTAGAGGTTTTAAATATGCTCTAATTTCCTTTGATTAAATATTAAGCTCTTTTATAGTAAGAATGTAAGCATTTTATTAATAGTTTACACAGCAAAGAAAATACATTTTCAATTATATTTTACTGAACAAATTCCAATTTCCATTTTTCAGTATAGTTTCACCTCTTTTCTGATTTGTGTTATGGAGTGGTATTTCCCTTAATTAATCTTTTTAGATAGACTGAATAATTGGCCTTTATATTGGATTGACAATGACTGTTTTATGAATATAAATATAATTAACATTAGCTCTGTGTTTTATATCTTCTAACAACCTTTATTTCATTATTCCATATATATTTATAGACACAAGTTTAATGTC
>SJXQ01009979.1:0-31859 GCA_006408695.1 Aepyceros melampus
GTGGTCTGGTATTCCCATCTCTTTCAGAATTTTCCACAGTTTACTGTGATCCACACAGTCAAAGGCTTTGGCATAGTCAATAAAGCAGAAATAGATGTTTTTCTGGAACTCTCTTGCTTTTTGCATGATCCAGTGGATGTTGGCAATTTGATCTCTGGTTCCTCTGCCTTTTCTAAAACCAGCTTGAACATCTGGAAGTTCATGATTCACATATTGCTGAAGTCTGGCTTGGAGAATTTTGAGCATTACTTTACTATGTGTGAGATGAGTGCAATTGTGCAGTAGTTTGAGCATTCTTTGGCATTGCCTTTCTTTGGGATTGGAATGAAAACTGACCTTCCAGTCCTGTGGCCACCGCTGAGTTTTCCAAATTTCCTGGCCTATTGAGTGCAGCACTTTCACAGCATCATCTTTCAGGATTTGAAATAGCTCAACTGGAATTCCATCACCTCCACTAGCTTTGTTTGTAGTGATGCTTTCTAAGGCCCACTTGACTTCACATTCCAGGATGTCTGGCTCTAGATGAGTGATCACACCATCGTGATTATCTGGGTCTTGAAGATCTTTTTTGTACAGCTCCTCTGTGTATTCTTGCCACCTCTTCTTAATATCTTCTGCTTCTGTTAGGTCCATATCTTTTCTGTCCTTTATCGAGTCCATCTTTGCATGAAATGTTCCCTTGGTATCTCTAATTTTCTTGAAGAGAGCTCTAGTCTTTCCCATTCTGTCATTTTCCTCTATTTCACTGATTGTTGAGGAAGGCTTTCTTATCTCTTCTTGCTATTCTCTGGAACTCTGCATTCAGATGCTTATATCTTTCCTTTTCTCCTTTGCTTTTTACTTCTCTTCTTTTCACAGCTATTTGTGAGGCCTCCCCAGACAGCCATTTTGCTTTTTTGCATTTCTTTTCCAAATATACCTCCTCTCATTTTCTTGGAATTCACTGTCCCCCTTCTCATTCACATTTCCCCTCGACTGGCCACAATACAGAAACTATTTTATCCTACCATGAGAAAGTCCACAGTACAACAAGGACAAGTGGAAACTGACACTTGACCTCAGTGTTAGGGAAATAACAGGGAGTTGCAGTGGGAGGGAGTCCCAAGCAGGAGACCACTGTCCTGCCCAAGGTGGTGCTTGCTAAAACCAGCCTCCATTAGCATGCAAGAGCTGGCCCAAAGCGGCCAGTCTTTCGGGTTTTCCAAGAAAAGCTACCAAACCAGACTGCTATGTAAAATCTCCTTAATTGTAAAATGTTGGCAGACACATAACTCATATCAAAATCACTTTTTGAAGAAATACAATATGGCCTAAACACGCCTGTAAGTCATATACAACCAGGAAGCTATCCCTTCATTTTCTGTTTATCTGAAATGGGTTACAGAGAAACTGTCAGGAATGTGGAAATCCTCAAAAGAGTGCATAAATTGTGCTTCTACCAGAACCATGAAAGCTGATGCCCCACGCATTTTATAACTAGCTGTGCTTTGACTGCAGAAAGAAGGATTGAACAGACAGCTTTACAGCCCAGCACCTGACTTCTGGTCAAGGGTATACAGTGGGGAGCTTGCCCAGGACTAAAAGCTGCTGAGAAACTGAGGCCAATTAACACAAGGTGAATCCCCTTGCACATAGTAGGATTTTTCAAACCAGGAAGACTTTCCTGAATTAACGCTGGAAATAATTTCTTCCAAGAAGATGCCAGGAAAAGTGTTACTCATTGAATTTGTACATCATGGCACAAAATATCTACTATACTCCCAATGTATTTTTCTGCAAAAGTAATTTTAAATCTGTCTCATATAGGAAAATGTGTGGATCCCATAAAAAGTTATGAGTAATATTCAAAGAATTTACACATTTCAAAAATGAATTTAATTGATTATGAAATTTTCCAAAGGAGCTTCTCTGGAGGCTTAAGTTCACTAATGATGTCACAAGGGAGACTTGGAAAGACAAACATGCAGATGGACGAGGATTTCATTAATCCTCAACAGCACAGAATTGCATTTGGCATTATCTCAGATGTCTTCATGTGATTTTTAGAGTAAAATTTGCAAAACAGTTTTTCCCTTCAAAATTTTAGGTTCTTAACATCTGAGGAGAATCCAGTTTAAAAAATGACTCAGTTTTCCAAAGGCTGGTTTCAAGAAATTAGATTCTCTCCATTTATCCTCAATCTCCAACACCTAGTCCTATCTGATTAAACAGCATATAATTATCATACTGTGAAATGTCAACCAGTTGGTGAAGTATATTTTCACCACTATCAACTCATTTATGAAACAGAGTGAGTGTGGAGCAAGATGTTCATCAATGGGAAACAATGACTGACGCAAACGGCCACAGCCCCTGCTCTCATGAGGCTGACAGTAGTCCAGGAAACAACCAACCAAACAACCCTGCTCAATGCAATACAAGAGGTAAAAATTGTCACAAAGGGAACTGAAAAGTTGCAGTGATACCATCTGATAGAGACATGCCACATAGTCTATTAATCAGGAAAAGCAACCTTCAACAAGGGAGTCACAATCTGAAGCATGGTAACACATACCATCCAGATCACACAAGGAGGGTAACACAAACCATGCAAGGGAGGGGGATCAGATCTTACTCACACATAAGTATGCACTGCCTGCCAAACACATGCCAGTCACTGTGTTAAACATTAGGTATGTCATAGGGAATCAAATCTCAACAGTCCCTGATCACATTTACAATCTACTAGGAGAAAGCAACAAATTTTCAAAATAATAATAAAATAAATATACTGGGGTAAATGAAGGAAGAATGGGGGAAAAGACATCATCGTTTAACATGGGGGAGGGGTTACAAAGAACAAGGTGCTCTGAATCAGAACAGTCAGAGCGTTTGTACTTTATATGGGCTAGGACCATCTCTCTGGGTCTCTAAAGGCTCACTGAACCCAAGACCTGAAGGCTGTTAATATACACAGGACTTCCCGGGTGGTCTCGTGGTTAAGAATCCACCTGCCAATGCAGGGGACAGAGGATCGATCTTGGCCTGGGAAGATTTCACATACCGCAGGGCAACTAAGCCCATGCACCACAACTAGTGAGCCAGCACACCCTAGAGCCTGCAGCCCCAGCAGGAGAAGCCTCACAATGAGAAGCTCACACACCGCAACCACAGAGTCACCCCCGCTCACTGCAACCAAGAAAACCCATGTGCAGCAACGAAGACTCGGCGCAGCCACAAATGAATTAAAAAAAAAAAAAAAAAGAATACAGAACACTGCAGGCAGAGAGTACAAGACAAGCAGGAAAGCCCTGGAGCAGGGGGAGCTCAGTGTTAAAGGAACTGAAAGAAGACCAGACTGGAAGCAGAGAGTAACATATGACGTGGAGAGAGCAGTAAAGGCCACCTTATACAAAGCCAGGAAAGCCACGGTAAGGAGTTCAGATCTTAGATTCCACGCACATTAGTAAGTAAAGTCACTCAGTCGTGTCCGACTCTTTGTAACCCCATGGACTGCAGCCCACCAGGCTCCTCTGTCCATGGGATTCTCCAAGCAAGAATACTGGAGTGGGTTGCCATTTCCTTCTCCAGGGGATCTTCCCGACCCAGGGATTGAACCCGGGTCTCCGGCATTGGAGGCAGACGCTTTAACCATTATGTGTGTTTAAAAGAACACATTAAAGGGAGCAGGACCAGGAGCAGAGAGATGAGTTAGGACAACACAGCAATTGTCAGGCAAGAGATGATGGGAATGTGGAGAAGATTCTGGAAGGTGGAATGAAGAAAAGTGAAACACGTTGACATGTACTGAGGGTAGAACTCATGAGACCAGTGACAGAACTGATCGAGGAGTGAGGGGAAGGAAGTCATGAAATAATCACATATGTCTCCGGTATAAGTAACTGGATGGCCGGTGCCATCACTGAGCTTGGAAGAAAGGAGGAAAACAGATGAGACTGAGAAAATAAGAGTTGAGGGACTTCCTTGGTGGTTCAGTGGTTAAGACTCCATGCTCCCAGTGCAGGGGGTAGAGGTTCCATCCCTGGTGGAGGCACCAAGATCCCACCTGCTGCCTGAAATGGCCAAACGATAAGAAGAAGAAAAACATACCAATGCAGTTGTAATATATATTTTTTAAAAAATACTTAAGGTTTAGACAGGTTATATTTTTAAAGTCTATAAACCATTGAAGTAGATTTCCATCCAAGTGGTAGTATCAAGTAAAGTTACAAGGATCTAGTGATCAAAGGGAAAAATCTAATCACAAATATAATTTGGATTTCTATAGATGGAAGCTGAGGCTCCCACGTAGAAAGAACACAAAGAAAAGATAAAAGTTCTCCTAATTTAGGTGCCAAACCAGCCTTGAGACTTAAAGGAGACAAAGTCGAAAGGTAGTCATAAGGACCTGGGGCTGTGGGGAATGGGTAGTTATTGCTCAAAGGTTATAGAGATTCACTTTGGGAAGCTGAAAAAGTACTGCCTGTGGATGGTGATGATGGTTGCACAGAATGTGTATGTACTTAGCGCCACATTCAAATGGTAAAATTTTTATGATTAATTTTATGCTATGTATCTTTCATTATAATTTTTAAAAAAAAACACTACACCTTGAAAAATTCCAGCATTCAGGCATTGGGTAGAATAGGAGACGCTGAAAAAACAGGACAAGAAGCTTCCAGGAAGATGGCAAATGATAAAGTCACAGAAGATGAATGAAAATTTTAAGACTTATCTGCCTACAGGAGAGTCCCTCAAGGGAAAACAACTGAAAGCTACTGAGGGGTTAAGACTTTGACATATTCCTTGTGTTCTTGAAACATGGAGACCACAGGTAATCTTGACACAACCAACTATGTGGAAGGCTGAGTACAGAGATGTGGTGAGTTGAGAAGAGAAGGGATTTTGAAGGATAGCATTATTAACAGAAAACTCTTTCAAGTTTTAATTCTAAAAAGAAGCAAAAAAGCAAGACAGTGGCTGGAAGAGAATGTAGGCTCAAGGTAGATACAGCAGTTGCTAATAGCCTAGCCCAATGTCCACTTTCTCCCAAATAGAACCTCCAATTTTTAACCGGGCACATGGATACCTAAAATAAGTACTTTGTCTTCCTTGAAGAATTGGTATGATCAGGCAACTCAGTTTTGCCCAGGGAAATGATAGCAGATTCTGAGAAATGGATGACCTTTGTCTGTCTTCCATCCTGCTCTCTGGACTGTGATGTCTAAAGCTCCAACTTGGATACGAAGATAAAGGCCATCGCCTGCAAGCAGGGAACTGTACAGGCAGAATCAACATGGTTTACTGTGGTCCTGAGAGACCAATGGCACCTCCCAGACCTGCACTGCCCTGCTACACAATTCTTTAAAGGAAAATAATCTTCCATCTTATCCTAAACAACATATCACTCATTTTGCTTTGTGTTTATTCTCTGTTTCTACAGACAATTCTAATTCCAACTAATATATGCAGTTTTTGCCTGTCTTTAAAATGGGAGACACTACTTGATGAGAGTGTAAATTGATACAGTCACTATGGAGAAGAGTATAGAGATTTCTTAGAAATCAAACATAGAACTACCATACAACCCAGCAATTTTACTACTGGGCATATACCCAGAGAAAACCATAATTCAAAAAGATACACGCACCCCAATGTACACTGCAGCACTATTTACAACAGCCAGGACATGGAACCATTGTAAGTGTCCATCAACAGAGTAATGGATAAAAAAAGATGCGGTATCCATATATAATGGAATATTAATCAGCCATAAAAAGGAATGAAATCTCGTCATTTGTAGAGACATGGATGGATGTACAGAGTGTCATACAGTGTGAAGTAAGAAAAAAATAAGTATTACAATATTAACACATATATGTGGAATCTAGGAAAAGTATATATATGATCTTATTTGTAAAACAGAAACAGAGACACAAATGTAGAGATATAGATGAATATCAAGAGGGAAAGAGGGTGGTGGTGGAAGGAGTTGGGAGATTGGGATTGACACACACATATTATTACCTGTTGTTGTCAATCAGTCACTCAGTCATGTCTGGCTCTTTGCAACCCCATGGACTGTAGCACGCCAGGCTCCTCTGTCCTCCACTATCTCCTGAAGTTTGCTCAAATTCACGTCCAGTGAGTCAGTGGTGCTATCTAACCATCTCATCCTATGCTGCCCTCTTCTGTCTTCAATCTTGCCCAGTATCAGGGTCTTCTTCAATGAGTTTGCTCTTTGCATCAGGTGGCCAAAGTATTGAGCTTCAGTTTTAGCAACTGTTCTTCCAGTGACTAGCATAGTGACTAGTGTAAGCAGATATAATATTGATACTATAAATAAGATAAATAACTAGTGAGAATAGAGTATATGGCCCTAGGAACTCTACTTAATGCACTGTGGTGACCTGAATGGGAAAGAAATCCAAAAGGGAGGGGATGCATGAATATGTAGGGCTGATTCATTGTGCTGTACACTAGAAACTAACACAACATTGCAAACTACACTCCAATAAAAATTGATTTAAAAAAATGAAAAAATAAAATGAGACATCAGAACACAACTGTGTTGGGAGTAATCCAATTAGAGAGACTGACTCAAGACAGAAGAGGATAAAGTCTAAGGCATGAAGCATGTGGGACATGCAGACCCAGTGTGGTTAGAAAGATGAGAACCAGGAGAAAGTCAAATCATGCAGAACCTTGAAAACTACGGTAAGGATTTTCCTTTTTTACCTAAAAGCAATGAGAAACAACTAGACATCTTTTAACAGGTAAGTAGTATACTTAATGTGTATTTTTTCAAAGATCCCTGACAGTGGTCTGGAAAAGGTAATAGAGAGAGAGCCAAGAGAGGGAGCAAGGAAACCAGTTAGATGGTTATTTTGGCAATCCAGATGAAAATGGTGTTGGCTTCAAACAGGATCATGATTAGGACTACAGCAAAGTGACTGAATGTGATGAAGACCGAACTGGCAGGACTCTGTACCTGATGATGTGTGAGAGCTCAGGGACTGGGAGCAGTCAAGGTTATGACTTGGACAGCACAGTAAACGGTGCTACCATTCACTGACACAGGGACTCGGGGAGAATACACAGCTGGGTGAGCTCAATTTGGAACATACTAGGGAACTTCCCTGGTGGTCCAGTGGCTAAGACTCCATGCTCCCAATGCAGAGGTCCAGGTTCGATCCCTGTTTAGGGAACTAGATCTCAGACACCACAACAAGATTTCACATGCCACAGAGAAGATCAAACATCCCATGTGCCATAACTAAGACCCAGACAGCAAAAAAAATGTTTAAAGAAAATTTTTGAACATACTGATTTTTAAGCTCCTCAGTTAATCAAATAGAAGTACCAAGCAAGGAACTGGCTTGTTCTCAGCAGCTTTACTCATAATAGCCCAAAACGGGAAATAGTCAAGAAACAGATAAATCATGGTAGGTTTCACACAATGTAAAATAACTCATTAATAAAAAGGAATGAATTACTGATATATGTAACAATGTCAATAAAACCCAAAAACACTCTGCTGAGTGAAAAAACTCTTATACCAGAGTTATATAAAGTATGTTTCAACATATATAATATTCTAAAACCCAAAATACTAATCTTTGATTTAAAAAAGAAAACTCAGAAGAGTGGTTACTTCTGAGTTTAGGGGGATTCAAGAGGGCTTAGGGGAAGAGGTGGGAGGAAATTTCTCCAAGTTATAGTCTGAATCGTCATTAGAGTTTGAGTTACATGGATGTATATTATACATTTGACAAGACAGAAAATGCATGCTACATTGATTTTAACAACAAAACACTATGGATAAATTTGGCATGCACGGTGAAGGGTTGAAGTGTGCTGTCTACACATAAGCCTGGAACGCATCAAAAAGACGGATTCGTGAAAAAATAGAGGGATGGACAGATGATCCATGTGTGATGAAGCAAATACTTTTAAAGTAATTGTAGAATATAAGTAGAGGATATAGGGCATCCTTTGCATAATCCTTTCAACTCTTCTGTATTTTTATAACACAGTAGAAAAGCCTTATGTAACCAAACTGCATTTCTTTAAAAGCAATAACTAAGATTTTACAAAAATACAGAGACACAAACTCTTCCTTTCTTTTCTTCGTATCTTCACTTTGATTGTGAATCCATGAATGTTTACTACTAAGGAACTTGTAACCAATTCAATCACCAAGAAAATTATTATGTTATGCCATCTGAAATCATTATCAAGGACCCAAAATACAACTTTGCAGAAGAAGAGTTAAGTAGAAATATCTAATGCATTTTAAGCAATGAAACATGATAATTTCGGAGGAGGGGTACAAAAAGTTCCAACTAAAACAGGCAAAATGATGGTCATTCTGATTCAATGCAACATTTTAATGGATACTGTTTTCTTATTTTCATGCACTGGAAGGTCTTTAGGACCTATTTAACAAGGAGGTAACTATTACTGGCATACCAAATGTCACATTATGTTACTCATTAATGTATTTTTTCCATGTTTCCCTAGGAATCCTGCTTATATCCTTAATTTCCACTACCAAACACAAGTGTTTTACTTAAAGAAAACTCCTCGGTCACTCTTTGCAAAAAATATCAACTATAAAATTATTAATGGCTTAGTTAAACTATACTAAAAATTTATCTTCAAAAAATTAAGTCAAATTTCCCCCTTTTTCCCCTTGTAAAAGGATTTACTGAGGATGATTCAACCAAAGTAGGAACACCAGGAACTTGAATCCTGAGGATCCAGACAGAGCTCAAGGGTTGGCTGAGGGGAGCTGATTGCATTCAGAAGCAAGGACATGACTCCTTGCTTTGTGACTCCTTGCTTTTTGAGGGCACAGGGAATAATTCAAGGCTGGTCTGAAACTGTGTAGAAGGTCTGCATTAAAAACAAGACGGCTGGGCTCTGGACGGCCGTGAGAGCCTGACCAGTCTCCAGAGTTTGTACTTAGACATCTGCCAAGGTGTTCCAGGGGACGATGACCATGATGATAGAGGAGGACAAGAAGAGCAGTAGAGGTGTAAGAGCAGGACACCCATCGTGTGGTTCAACAGAACCCACCAGCCCACAAAGTGCTGCTTCTGGGTCGCAGGTTCCTACTGGCCCTTGTTGATGCAGGGCATCCATTTAACTCTGCCTCTCTGGTACCTGGCACCTTCCCCACCAAATTCAATGGCTCCTTCAGGCCAGGCAGATGAGTGGAGGTAAGGCCTACACCCTTATTTCCTTTCTGGGGTGCAGTGGGCAGCATTTCCTTAGGTCACTGCAGTGCAAAAGCAGAGAATGGAACCACCAAGGCATGAGTGGGAGCGGGTACAGCAAACAGGTGATGAACGTGGTCTCCAGGAGGCTGACTTGCACCATGAGAGGCAGTACCGGCCAAGGAGACACTGATAGCGGGGTGCCAGTGGCCAGGAATAAGTCCATCATCATGAGCAGGAAGGTGTGGAGCCCAGGAGAAGTGCCCTCTTTCTGCTGGCAGGAAGAAGCTGAAGGTACTGATGACAAACAGAAAGCCATCGGGCACCAAAGGACGCATCACGCAAAGGCTGGACCTGTGCCTGATGGCCACCTGTTTAGATGAAAAGGGCCTCGGATGAGTGTGAAATTCTGTTCATCAAAGGGGAAAGAGACGATGTCCAGGTTACAGATGCAGACCACTTGTGGGAGCTGCTCGTTTCTGGACCTTCACTGCTGACATAAGTCATGAGACCTGCAGGTCCCTGATCCACATGCACAAACTCCTCCATAAAGACATGTGGAAGCCACAGGCTCTCAGTTGCCATGCTGAGCTTCCTGATGTCCCCATATGCCTCTGGGTTCCGTCCAGTGGACACACTGTACGAGGTCATATTTAGCCACAGGAATGATGTCATCAGCTATGCATCCACTTCCAAGACAACAGACAGGGTGAAGGAGAGGCTGATGTGAGTGGGATGCTTAGAGCATGACCGGACAGAAACCTTTCTGTCAAACGACAGCTCTACTCCCATGCTGGTCAAAGTCCAAGTGACCCACAGAGTGCTTCCTCTCACTTGAAGAAGCAGGTAGAGAAGGAGGCAAACTCCTCTTCATGGACTCAACCTCTTTCCATTGTCCCCTCCTAGGTGCTTCCCTGGAGAGTCAGTGATGATATTGACATGAACAGACTATAGGCCACACCTTGAGCCCTACCTCAAATTATCTTAATTAAAACTTTTCATTAAACCATTTTCAAAATCAGCAACAAATTAAAATGCTCAAGGTCCACTCTCATTTATTCAACCAGTCCTTAAGAAGAGCTTATTATGCAGCAAGGACTACTGTTGACACTATATCTATGAAAAAGTTTTCTTTAGTAACATAAATATTCAATTATATACTTCATTATACAATTATACTTAATTATACATTCGCTGATTGGGAAACTATAATTTATTGCTTATTTCAACAGTGAAGTTTTTAACCTATAGTCTGGTGAATTTAGTAAACCAAGCACCTTCCTTACTGTACGTGCTATTCATTTGGACCTTTCCTGTATAAAATTTTTTATAATTCTTTTAATTTTTTTGTAAATTTATTTATTTTAATTGGAGGCTAATTACTTTAAAATATTGTAATGGTTTTTGCCATACATTCACATGAATCAGCCATGGGTATACATGTGTTCCCCATTCTGAAGCCCCCTCCCACCTCCCTCCCCATCCCATCCCTCAAGGCCATCCCAGTGCACCAGCCCTGAGTGCCACGTCTCATGCATTGAACCTCAACCGGCAATCTACTTCACATACAGTAACATACATGATTCAATGCTATTCTCGCAAATCGTCCCACCCTCACCTTTTCCCACTGAGTCCAAAAAGTCTGTTCTTTACATCTGTGTCTCTCTTGCTCTCTCATATATAGGGTCATCGTTACCATCTTTCTAAACTCCATATATATGTGTTAATATACTATATTGGTGTTTTTCTTTCTGGCTTACTTCACTCTGTATAGTAGGCTCCAGTTTCATCCACCTCATGCATTCTTTTTAATGGCTGAGTAATACTCCATTGTGTATATGTACCACAGCTTTCTTATCCATTCATCTGCCAACGGACCTCTAGGTTGCTTCCGTGTCCTGGCTATTGTAAACAGTTCTACGATGAACACTGGGGTACACGTGTCTCTTTCGATTCCGGTCTCCTCGGTGTGTATGCTCAGCAGTGGGATTTCTGGGTTGTGGAAGTTCTATTTCCAGTTTTTTAAGGAATCTCCAGAGTTCTTTTTAAATTCCCAAAGAAAGGCTTATTAATCCATCAAGTAAATATCTACTTAGAGCCCATTGTTAAAGGAAACAGAAATAGCTAAGTGAGCACAAGGCTGGTCCCAAGTCCCAGTTTCTAAATTCTTCTCTGGTCTGAAACAGGAAAAAAAAAATTTTTTTTTGGCCACATTTGTGGGATCTTAGTCCCACAACTGGGGGCTGAACCCAAGGCCACAGCAGTGAAAGCACTGAGTCTTATCCACTGGACCACCAGGGAAGTCCCAGGAAAAATAAAGAACAAGATCCACCACCACCACCACCCCACCCGTTTTAGAGAGGGAAGAGAAATCTTCTTTTACAGGTTGATGGGTCCTGGTTTGCAAACACTAACGGGTCCGAAGTAAAGTGCTTTCCAATAAATGTGGTAAACAAATAGCAGAACTCAATGTCATCAATAAAACTGAGCTTTCCCAAATAACAGTTATGTTGGGGTTACACACACTATCCATTTAAAGTGATGCAATGTTTGGGATGTGTGTTCATTAAAAGGGCAAGTGAAGTAGTGTAAAGCTCCAATGTGACCACTGGGATACAGAATGTTGTGCCAAAGAACAATTTTGAGATTTTTTTTCAACAAGAGTCAGACCTAAAAGGCTACGAACTCATCTGGAAAAAAAAACTAAGTGGAAAGTTTACATTTTAAACTTTATTGATATTTTCCCTCTCTTTTATAAGGTCATTCGGTGAAGATCAAAAGCTCACAAGAAGAATTCATGGAAGAAAAGGCAAGGAAAAGTCATTACGACTACTTTTTGTATAAATTGGTGTACCTGACCCAAGGCAATAATATGCACTGACTGAAATCAGAGCATCTAAAGATTATATAAAACTCCATTTTCTCAAGCCAAATGATTACGGGAATCTTCCAAAAGAAGTCTGACTCCAGTCTTTACCCTGTGCATTTTGTTAAAACGTAGAAGACCACAAAATATTTAATTTGGTGCTCACTGCCAATTTTCTACTTATTATGTTCACACAAAAAAAATCATTTACAATAAGTCAAGATGAGTCAAAAGCACCTGGTATACATCAGCACTTCATAAACACACACACATGAGCTCCACTTCATCCATGTAAACTTAGAAAGCAGGCTGATCCCCTTTAAAACTTGAAAAGGAAGTTTAGAGAGATTAAAGAGTTTGCTTGGATCAGGTAGCTCTGAGTCAGGAGCATCGTTCAGTTCTGGCTTTGCCATTAACTAGCTATAAATCCTATATATTTGTAAGTCACCTCTCTGATACCCTATTCTCTTGTATGCAAAATAAAAAAGACTCAACTGAACATTTCTATTACTTTAAAAGGTTAAATTGGGTTTTTAGGGACTGATGATGGATGCCCAGACTTCTTGCTTCCCACTCTTGCCCTCTACCCTGTCTTCCTTGTCTTGGTCTAATTTCACTCTTCTTCACCCACTCCACAGGAAGGTAATACAAGGAACAGCTCTCCTACCCCAAAAGAGTACTTAAAAAGTTTTGATAGTTGACAACACATCTGATCTTTAAAGGAAAAAAAAATGTGAACAGAGAAATTAAAACTACTTCCTAAAAATAGATTCTTCATGACTTTCATCTTATACTACAGTTTTTTTATGATTACAGTCAATGAGTGAGAACTGACTTTGTAAAATTCCCTCAAATGCCTCACATCTTCACTACAAAAAATAAATAAATCATTGTGGTGATCTCACAATAACAAGTTTGGTGGACATGGAAGCAACTTAAATGCCCATCAACAGAGGAACAGATAAGGAAGATGTGGTACAGATATAAAATGGAATATTACTCAGCCATAAAAAAGAACGAAACAATGCCCTCTGAAGCAACATGGATGGATCTAGAGATTGCCATACCGAGTGAAGTTAGTCAGACAGAGAAAGACAAATATCATATTGTGTCACTTACATGTGAAATCTTTAAAAAGGGTACAAATGAACTTATCTACAAAACAAATAGACTTATAGATGTAGAAAACAAAATTATGATTACCAGGGGATGGGGAAGGTAAGTTTGGAGACTGGAATTGACATATACACACTGCTGTATATAAATTAAATAACTAACAAGTACCTGCTGTATAGCACAGAGAACCCTACTCACTCTTCTGTAACAGCCTATAGGGAAAAGAGTGGATATACATATAACTGATTCATGTTGCTATATACCTGAAACCAACACAACATTGTAAACAGATATAAACTGCAAATCACTCCAATAAAAAAAATTTTCTTAAGTTTGGTAAAGAAGCATCATCAATTGCAAGTGAGAAATTGTATATGTAGGCTATATTTAAATGTCATTCTTTGTAAGTTAACTCTGAAAGAGAAGGCCAAGGGAAATAAATGAGACAAAATGAGTTTCGTCTAAATCCTGTTTATCATCTACAGAGGTAAAAAAACTTACAGTAGTTAAGTAGAAAAAATCTTAATTTGGTAAATAGTCATCTGTGCCTTTCGTGAAACTACTGAGCTTCACTGAATTGAGATTTTTCCATCCAGCCTAATTGTGAACCTCTCTTTCTAGTTCATTACTGAAAAGACAGGATAAGCTATCATTTCCAATGTATCTGTCAAAGGAGCTTAAATATTAAATAGAGAAAGCAGGTTAAATAGCACCAAATGGCTGAGGTATCTGTATTTGAAATTCTTTGCAGAGGGGAACTCAAGAGAAAAACAAGTGTACACTGAATAATTCAGTGGGTATTTGAGAGGAAGCATGATATTAACATTTGAATGCCTACTACAGGGACATGCCAAGCAGGAGGTTTTCTGTAGGTTGCTTCATTTAATCAAGTCTTTAATCCTATAAAAGGTAGGCATTAGTATCCCATTTAAAAGGTGAAGAAAGAAATTAGGTCATTTGCCCAAGGTCACACAGCTAATAAATACTGATGATCTATTTCCAGCTCAGATACACTTGGATATAAATGGCATGAAAAGTCTTTGTACTTCCTCCTTCCACCTTTTCCATGCTTGGCTAGGGATTCAAAAATACATGATTATAGAGCCCGCACTCCTCAACAAGATAAGTCACCACAGTGAGAAGCCTGAGCACAGCTAGAGAGTAGCCCCTGCTTGCAGCAAGACCCAGCACAGCCAAAAACAAATAACTTAAAAACACACATGATTATAGATTTCTACGCTCATCTACCACTGCTTACTACTGAGTATGAATCCGTACATGATAAACTGAAACTGAACAGCAATCATACCAAACGTATTTAATATCTCAATAAGGAAATAAGATCCAGCATACCAAACTGCTATCTTCAGGTTTTTTTTGAAATTTTCACTTAATTCTGCTATTAAAAAAAAACTTTATTTATAAAGATGTTAAAAATCTTAAAATAAAAACTAAAAATAATTTTAAAACTACATGATTATGACAATTTATCAACTTCTACAGCAAGAGAGATGAGAAGATGGCACAAGATAGTACAAGATAGAACTTGTACTTCTAGCAACAGGGTAAACTGGATAATCAGATAAAGTCATTTAAGTAGAAAATATCTTAAAAAATAAAAGGTATTTTAGAACACACAGAAATTCTTCAGAGGTCAGAAATGATAAAAGAGATAAGTGAAGAATCAGCAACTGCCATAAAAATGTCTATTATTTAACCTGGTAGCCTTTAGTCTGGATTTAAACACCATGATCACAGAATGGAAAATAAAGTTCACATCAAAAACACTGACATAAAGCTACAGAGGTCAAAACAAATAAAACTTCTCCTTAATGATGGACCATGGCAATAAGTGCCTGGCTTTTCCTTGGTGAAATGAGGGGAAGGAGAGGAAGTCTCTCCTGAGAATATTTTTTAATTAAAAAATGTGTTGAAGTATAATTGACTTACAATAATATGCTAATTTCTGCTATACAGTAAAGTGACTCAGTTATACATATATTCTTTTTCTTATTATTTTCCATTATGGTTTATCACAGGATATTGTATATAGTTCCCTATGCTATACTGCAGGACCTTACTATTTATCCATCCTATATATACTGCTGCTGCTGCTGGCTGCTGCTAAGTCGCTTCAGTCGTGTCCAACTCTGTGTGACCCCGTAGACGGCAGCCCACCAGGCTCCCCCGTCCCTGGGATTCTCCAGGCAAGAACACTGCAGTAGGTTGCCATTTCCTTCTCCAACGCATGAAAGTGAAAGCGAAAGTCGCTCAGTGATGCCCAACTCTTAGTGACCCCATGGACTGCAGCCCACCGGGCTCCTCCATCCGTGGGAGTTTCCAGGCAAGAGTACTGGAGTGGGGTGCCGTTGCCTTCTCCGATCCTATATATACTAGTCCGCATCTAAAACAGCATTTCCTTTCAACTAAGCCCAAGGCCGCTGGTGGTTTTAAGCTCATATGAGGTTCTGTCTGTATGACTAGCAGAGTTGAGAACTGAGAACCACAATGCACCTGGGAACTCTCGAAACAGCACACTCCCCACCACCACCCAGCACAAAGATACAACACCGAAGAACAGCAAACATTATCAACAGAGTTTTTATTGTCTTGAGTGTATTCATTGAGCAGTTCAAATTCAGTTTTCAAGTTTCCTATGAGCGGTTTCTCTGTTAAATCTAACTCCTCAGACCTCACATGAACTCTTCACTCTCTTCTCCTTCCCTAGTAAACTACATTTGTTTTGGCGATGATTTTGATTAAATTTTGTTTCCTCTGAAAGAATAAAGCAGTGTTCACACTTTTTTTGATGTACAGTTGAGTTACAATGTTGTATTAATTTCTGCTGTAAAGTGATTTGTAATAAACATGTATAAATTTAAATGTTCTTTTCCATTATGGTTTATCATAGGATATTGAATATAGTTTCCCTGTGCTATATAGTTTGGAAAAGACCCTAATGCTGGGAGGGACTGGGGGCAGGAGGAAAAGGGGACGACC
This sequence comes from Aepyceros melampus, assembly GCA_006408695.1. Classification (NCBI taxonomy): domain Eukaryota; kingdom Metazoa; phylum Chordata; class Mammalia; order Artiodactyla; family Bovidae; genus Aepyceros; species Aepyceros melampus. The sequence goes on from SJXQ01009979.1 coordinate 16,183, forward strand.
GAGGATGAGATGGCTGGATGGCATCACGGACTCAATGGACGTGAGTATGGGTGAACTCCAGGAGTTGGTGATGGACAGGGAGGTCTGACGTGCTGCGATTCATGGGGTCGCAAAGAGTTGGACATGACTGAGCGACTGAACTGAACTGAACTGTGCTATATAGTAGGACCTCGTTGTTTATCTATACTATATATAAAAGCTGCTGCTGCTGCTAAGTTGCTTCAGGCGTGTCCGACTCTGTGCGACCCCATAGACGGCAGCCCACCAGGCTCCCCCGTCCCTGGATTCTCCAGGCAAGAACACTGGAGTGGGTTGCCATTTCCTTCTCCAATGCATGAAACTGAAAAGTAAAAGTGAAGTCACTCAGTCGTGTCCGACTCTTCGTGACCCCATGGACTGCAGCCCACCAGGCTCCTTCGTCCATGGGATTTTCCAATCTGCTAATCTCAAACTCCCAATCCACTCCTTCCCTATCCCCTAAGAATTCTCAAACCCAAGTCTCTATTAGTGCACCCCTGGTAATAGGATCCACAAACAAAACAAATTCATTTGGAATAGCCTTAGGCTAAGGCTGTGCTCTCAGGCAGAGAGACAAATACTGTCTGGAGCAAAGGACTTTAAACACAGTCTTCAAAGAAATCTCATGGTTAAAAACCCAATGATTATGATAAGCTCACAATCAAAAAAATCACTAAAGATATTAAAGGAAAAGCTATGACTAGTGAAGAATAGCAGACAAGCTACAGAAAAAGACCACCAAAATAATGCAGATATTATAGTAATTGACATAGACTATGCTTATAAAAATGTATCAAAAGTATATTGAAGGAACAAGATACCATCAAAACTAATCATGCAGATTTCAAAAATAATCATGAGTGGGCAGGAACACTGAGAAAGCCCCTTTCCTAAGGGTCAGGCACAGAGAGCTTGCCTAACACTGAGGCTTGGGGGAGAAGGGAGACTATCAAACTCACACTCTACCCCACCATGAACCCTGCACCAAGTAACAAGCAACAAGAGTCTAATGGCAAGGGAAGAAGTGGGAACACAGAGTGCCCTGGGGCCCAGGTATGCAGCACTGACCTGAAAACTGAGGTGGATGACTGAGAAAACCTTCCTGCCCACCCAAGGCCTCATACTAAGCTCAAGGCAGCAGCAGGCCACCACTGAGGAAATCTAATCTTATACTGTACTCACAATAAATATAAATATAGGAAAAGCAAAATTCAAATTCAGCTTAACTGCTGACAACAGCAACACAGTTACATATATCAAGAGTCTCAAGGAAAAAGAGAAATTACACTTCAGTTCGGTTCAGTTCAGTTGCTCAGTTGTGTCTGACTCTTTGTGACCCCCTGAATCACAGCACGCCAGGCCTCCCTGTCCATCACCGACTTCCGGATTTCACTCAAAACTCATGTGCATCGAGTCAGTGATGCCATCCAGCCATCTCATCCTCTGTCGTCCCCTTCTCCTCCTGCCCCCAATCCCTCCCAGCATCAGAGCTTACTGATACATTATTCACCCCAGTTTCCATTGTTTTTTAGCACATAATACCTGACACAATTTAAAAATCACTAGACAAAAAAAGGGAAAAAAAGAGCCATTATTAATAGACAGTACAGTCAACAGAACCAGGCTCCAAGATGGCCCAGATTTCCTTAAGTATCAAATAGGATATTTAAAATAATTATAAATATGATAAGGACATAACTGAATAAAATGATGAATGTATGAATATGAGGGAAGTAGATTTACTACAGAGATGAAAACTATATAAAAAGAGTCAAATGAAAATGCTTATAATTCAGAGCAAAGTCATGGACTGGGAGAAAAACATTTACAAAACATATCTCCAATAAAGGACCTGTGTCCAGAACTCTTACCACTTCAATAAATAACACATTTTAAAAATTAGCAAAATGTTGACACTGAACAAAAGATGCTATACGAATCACCAACAGCACAGGAAAAACTGCTCAGCAACACTGGCCGTGAGGAAAATGTAAATACATCTGCAGTGAAAAATTACTAAGGTATCCACTAGAATGACTACCATTAAAGAGATGGACAATATCAAGTGCTGACAAGGACGTGAAAATCTACAACTCTCATGCATTGCTGGTGGGAAGCTAAAATCATACACTTTGCAACACACTGGGCAGTTTTAGATAAAGTGAAATATACACATACATATAAGCCAGCAGTTCCACTTGAAGGCACTCACCCAAGAGAAACAAAAACATATGTCTACACAAAGACCTATATGCAAATTTCACAGAAACTTCATTTATGGATAGCCATAAAATGTGAACAACCCAAAACCTGTGGGTGGGTGAATGAACAATAGCAAAAATGAAGTATGTCTGTACAACAGATGTCTACTCAGGACCAAAACAATAAATCACCAATACACCTGACCACCTAGATGAGTCTCCAAGATTCATTGTAAGTAAAAAGATACAAGAGACTAAGTATCATATGATTCTACTTTTACAACATTCTGAAAAAAGGCAAAACTGTAGGGAGAGAAACAGGCTGGTGGTTGTCAGATGCTAGAGGCTGAAAGGAAGGAAATTGCTCTTTCATTAAAAGTTATAAATTAAATTTTCAAAATCAACTTACAAACAAAATATCTTTTATTTATTTATTCAACAAACACTAAGTACCTAAAGTACAGTAAGCACTGAGCAAAAAAAGAGGTTCTTTTAGTTGCACAACTCTGAATTTTCAGGAAAGTAACTGATGAGAACAAACAAAATAAAACTCATTTAATCCAAGTTTTCCATATGTGTAGACAAAGTTATCAGTCACAACTCAATATTTTCCCCATCTTCTTATAAAATTGTTACAAAGTAGCCTGTATTTTACCATGATAATTTATATTTATTAGAGTTGAACCATATGAAACTTCAGTATAATCAACAAAATAGTTCTTTCCTATGTTCCCCCAGACAAGATCTCAACTAAGAAATCTGTTCATCAATGGTCATGTCACACCTTCTCTTTGTAATCAAAATAATCAATGACTGAATTTCTAGTCAAAATACCCGATATTCTGGGTGAGCTTCTTTTCACTTTTGAGAATTATTCCCAAAATCCAGACTAAAATGTGTTATTCATCTTGTAAATAGAAATGATTGCCATGGAGACTTAGCTGACTTATGGTTTCTTATTTCTAATGTAAAGACTAAAGGACAACAAAGTTATTCCCATTTTTAGTCAAAAGTCTAATCTTTAACCTCCTTCTTTACCGTTAGTACAAAACATGTGGCAATCCTTCTCAAAAGGTTTATTTCATCAAGGCATTTTAAAGTGGAATATACCTACTTATAAAAAAAATATCTTGCCAGAATCAGAAAAACTTAAAAGGAATATCCTTTTGTTGAATAAGCAATTTTAGATGGTATAATTCATGCAAATAACTTTAGAAAAAATTTCAATGTTCATGCTTTAACACTATCTTAATATCTTTCTACAAGCCACTGGGACATATGTACACTTCTAGTGGATTATTTCCGTTAACTGTGTTGACAGTATTTTGGCCTGGAGAAACTACTAATTCTACGGTCCCTGAAGTCTTCTTTAGGCACCTAAATGACAGGTGTCACTCAAAAACCACACACCACAAAAATGGAGTCTCAGGACCATGAGTCTCACAAAGAACTTCATCACAGAGAAAACACAATGAGCAGAAATTCATTAAACATTAGAGATGAAACTTTTCATCCCTCATTCATAATATTTTTCAGAATTTCAAAATCTGAAAGTTCTCCAAGTTAAAAAGTCTAGTTTTCTCTTTCCAATGTTTTTCCTCAAGCCATACTCAAATTTTTCTGCTTTTGCTTGCTTGATTTCTTCATCTTTTATAACTGTTTCAAATCTTCAAGTTACGGAATTTAATCTTCAGTCAAATGAATGCTACTAAAAAGCCTAATGTTTTCAAATCTAAATTCTATTAGATTTGAAACTGGTATAAACTCAATAATATTTAATCCAATTTTTCAAGTAAAAGTGAGATTTTACAGACTCTCTTACCCTACAACTCACTTCAGATATTTTCCACTATGTAAGAGATTATCTAAAGTAAACTGGTGCTATATAACCTCTGCAGAACGAGCGTGTGCCAACAGATGAACAAAACCTGAACACTGCATACGTACGTAACTCTATACCTTGATTTTAATTGTTTAAAACCTAAACATTGTTGATAATAGCAACCAACTTAACAATCTTCAGAGAATGAAATCCAGATGCAAAGTCTTAGATCATCATGAATCACACAGCAACAGAATTTAGCTTTAGATCACCCTTAGGATTCTCCTGACTATAATTAGGTTCGGAGCTTTGATTTTTATCATCTAGGCACTAGCTCCCAACTACTTCTCCCTCCACATTTCCTTCAAAAAAAGGTGGAGTTAGTTTAGGAGATGTGCTACCGCTTTAAACCCCCATTTTTAAACTCCAGGAAGAAAAGACATGGGATCCTCTTGGTATTGGTGCTTCTGAATTTAGTGAAGCAGCAGAAGCAGAGAGAGACATGAGAGAACTTCAAAGACTAAAAGAGAAATCCAAGCTCAGGATGCAAGTCCTTGTAAAGTCACAAATGTAAGGAATACACTCCTATGTGTAACACAGATAACTAATAGGGCCCACTATATAGCATGTGCGCATGCTCAGGCACTGCAGTCGTGTCCAACTCTTTGCAACCCTATCTACTGTAGCCTGCCAGGCTCCTCTGTCCCTGGGATTCTCCAGGCAAGAACACTGAAGTGGGTAGCCATGCCATCCTCCAGGGGATTTCCCAACCCAGGGATTAAACCTGCATCTCCTGAATTGCATGTGGATTCTTAACTGCTGAGCCACCAGTGAAGCCCCTATGTAGTATGTGAACTTGCTCAGTCGTGTCTGACTCTCTGAGACCCCATGGACTGTAGCCTACCAAGCTCCTCCATCCATGGGATTTTCCAGGCAAGAGTAATGGAGTGGGTGCCATTGCCTTCAGGGGATCTTTCCAACCCTGGGATCAAACCCAGGGCTCCTGCATTACGGGCAGGCGCTTTACCATCTAAGGCACCAAGGAAGCCCCCTATATAGTATGCTGCTGCTGCTAAGTCACTTCAGTCGTGTCCGACTCTGTGCGACTCCACAGACGACAGCCCACCAGGCTCCCCCATCCCTGGGATTCTCCAGGCAAGAACACTGGAGTGGGTTGCCATTTCCTTCTCCAATGCATGAAAGTGAAAAGTGGAAGTGAAGTCGCTCAGTCGTGTCTGACTATTAGGGACCCCATGGACTGTAGCCTACCAGGCTCCTCCGTCCATGAGATTTTCCAGGCAAGAGTATTGGAGTGAGGTGCCATTGCCTTCTCCTCTATATAGTATAGGGACTCTAATTCTGCAATGGCCTATATGGGAAAATAATCTAAAAAGATTGGATGTAGTTAGTATAACCAGAGAAGGCAATGGCACCCCACTCCAGTACTCTTGCCTGGAAAATCCCACGGACGGAGGAGCCTGCTGTGCTACAGTCCAGGGGGTCGCTAGGAATCCGACTCGACTGAGCGACTTCACTTCCACTTTTCACTTTCATGCATTGGAGAAGGAAATGGCAACCCACTCCAGTGTTCTTGCCTGGAGAATCCCAGGGACGGGGGAGCCTGGTGGGCTGCCGTCTATGGGGTCGCACAGAGTCGGACACGCCTGAAGCAACTTAGCAGCAGAAGCAGTTAGTATAACAGATTCACTTTGCTGTACACCTCAAACTAACGCAACATTGTATATCAATTATACCCCCAACAAATTTTTTTTTTTTAAAGAAAGCATCTCCCCCTTAAAAACTCTGACAGCACCAGGTTGCTACCAATACAACAGATCAGACCATTTTGGAAAACATCCTACTCACACAAAGGAAATTAAAAACATTAGAATAAAATTCAGCTATCAACACCCTGCTGCTGTTACTAAGTCGCTTCAGTCGTGTCCGACTCTGTGTGACCCCATAGACGGCAGCCCACCAGGCTCCCCCGTCCCTGAGATTCTCCAGGCAAGAACACTGGAGTGGGTTGCCATTTCCTTCTCCAATGCATGCAAGTGAAAAGTGAAAGTGAAGTCGCTCAGTCGTGTCCGACTCTTAGAGAGCCCATGGACTGCAGCCTACCAGGCTTCTCCATCCATGGGATTTTTCCAGGCAGGAGTACTGGAGTGGGGTGCCATTGCCTTCTCCACAATACCCTGCTAGAGTCTCACAATTAAGAAGAATTTATCTCTATTTCATGTATGAAAGAATTGGACAAATTATAAAAAGACAAGCTGATAACAAAGATGCATCTCTAAAATCTCAACTATTTCATGACAAAAGAATGTTTGGTTTGAAATCAGACATAATGTACCTAACACATTAATACAGTGATTTCAACCTTGGCAGCACATGAAGTCACCTGAGGTGGAGGGTGGAGGGTGCTCCCTATTCATCCCCTTTTCCTCCCTCCTGGCATGAAGACACTGAGATCCCAGGAAGTGGGACCATGACAGGGACTGAGTGCCATACAGAGACACTGGCAGCAGCATGCCAGCTGCCAGAGGGAGAGGAGAATAGGCGAGCACCACGGTGGCAGAAAAGAAGCTTCCTGTGTGGTTGGAATGAATTAACTAACTGGGCACAGAATTAATAGACTGAGGATAATGGAAGTCAGCCTCCTCAATTTCTAGAGAAGAAGAAAGGCTACAAAGAATACTGAAGAATTAAATTACAAACTGAACTATCAGAATAAACTCATTATTATAGTGAGTTATACAGACAGATTCAGAAACAGTCACAGATACATATGTGTGGATATACGTAGACACAGGTACATTTCCTAGTTCTGCCTGCTGAGAGGGCCTAGAAGTAACAGCACCACTGATAACCCAATCATGACTCTAGTGAGCATCTTCCACTCAAAAGAACAAGGGCGAGAGACTTCCCTGATGCTCCAGTGGTTAAGACTCTGTGCTTTCACTGTAGGGAGCACAGGTGTGATCCCTACCCAGGGAACTAAAGATCTTGCATGTAGCATAATGTGGTCCCCCCCAAAATTAATTAATTTTAAGAGAAAAGAACACAGGACAGGGCTGGGGCAAGGATAATACAATATAAGCCTAGAACATTTTCTGGTGCCTGAAAGCAAGGAAATGTTCAAGAAAACGTAAGAAATCGTAAAAAGAACACAGGGGTCAATGTGAAAGAAAGATTCCAAATCCAGAACAATGTGAGCATCACAATAATGAAATTATCAGATTAAAATCTACTAAATAAAATAAGAATTCATAAATACATACTGAAATAAGTTATTGAGTAAATCAGTTGATAAATCAGGGAGAAAAGAAAGCTCTTACAGAATGTCAACTAATAAGTATAGGTGGGATATTGAAAATAAACCATCATCATTCAGCACTATCAAGTAGCAGTCTAAAAAGGTAGGAGCCAGGGATGAATGCTAGGGCTCAGAGGTGGAGATCTGATGAAGAATAGGATATAGGCACCATATGGGAATACCTCCTTACCAAACATAATTAAATACAAGGGGGATAGTAATAGTGACTTTACAGTGGACAAACTTAGCATTCACCAACCTCATGAAGTGACCACAGTTAACATCACCGGTGGTTAGACAGATTATTTTTCCTGATGTGATATACCTTAAAGGGCCAGGCATCATTCCTGCCAAGATCGCACTGCCTGAGTCTGGTCCCAGGAAAGGTTTCCCCTGTCAAGGGCATGAGAAACAGGGGAGAGACATAGGAATGGGTTCCATACTGAAGAAGACCGGTGGCCGTGACAACTAAACTCAGGTTCACATATACAATCCTAGACCAGAAAGGGGAAGATCGGCCCTGCCGGGGCATCTGATGAAATCTGAACAGAGTACTGGACTGTGTGATGATTTTGTATAGTGTTGATTTCCTGATGGCTGAGAGATCATTTTTCCATTCTTTCCCATCCTCCCTTACTTTCCTTTGTCTCACCATCATGGTAACACAGACATCCAAGGAAGCGGGGCAGATAAGGGGACAGGGTGCAAGTCTCCACCAGCCCAGGGAGAGCGGAGGGCAGTGAAGGGGAACCATGGCAGCAATGGGGGAAGGAGAGCGACCACAGAGTGGTCATTAGAGAGACAGATGCACGTAGGGAAGGGCTCTGCTTGGAGGGAGGCACACACCACAGCACTTAGGGGTGATGGAGCATTACTCTTAAAAGAAGATGACAGAGGGACTTCCCTAGTGGTTCAGAGGCTGAGAATCTCCCTTTCAGTGCAGGGACACAGGTTGGATCCCTGGTTGGAGAACTAAGACCCCCACATGCCGTGGGGAAAATAAGCCAGCATGCCACAACTACTGTGCCCGCGTGCCACACCTAAGACCTGATGAAGCCAAACAAACAAACTTTTTGTTTTAAAGGTTACATAGGCTAACATAAGGAAAGAAAATTCAGTAAAAGGTTAACAACTAGGAGTCTAGATGACAGGAGTACAAGAGTTCTTGGTGGCATTTTTGGAGATCCAATATTATTTAAAAAGGAAACCTACCTATTAACAAAGAATCTCCTAGGGAGACTGTTAAAAATCCCAATACCCCAGGTCGCCCCTTTCACAAACTAAATCTTTGGGTGGGGGCAATCCACTGACTTAGCACTCTACGATACACAGTGATTGTTCAATAAGTGGTTGATACAGCTATGACCTGGTGGCTCAGTGGTAAAGAATCTGCCTGCCAACACAGGACATGCAGGTTCGATCACTGGGTTGGGAAGATCCCCTTGAGGAAGAAATGGCAACGTGTTCCAGGATTCTTGCTGGGAAGTTCCATGGACAGAGGACCATGGCAGGCTACAGTCCACGGGGTCTCAAAGAGTCGGACATGACTAGGCATGCACGTGTAGCAACTGCTGCTCAGACCATTCTACTTAGCATGGCCTCACACATCTATACTGGAGGAGGGCACAGCAACCCACTGCAGCGTTCTTGCTTAGAGAATCCAACAGACAGAGGAGCCTGGTGGGCTACAGCTGATAGGGTTGCAAAGAGTCGGACACGATTGAAGCAACTGCATGCATGCAGACAAATGTCAATATACAGAACATAATCTGTATATTGAAAATAACTCTTTAAGACAACAATCCTAAATAACTGTGACCTATCTTAAGCAGCAAAGTTCTAACACAAGTAATGAGGTTGCTACTATTAGCAGAGACCATACTAAGAGGACTGTAAGTAAAATATTAATAGTGATGGGAAAACAAGCCTTTAATCTCTAAAATGCTTATTATATCACAAAACAGTTACTGAATTTGATCTCAGATAAGACTATAAATTATTACAAACATCATTTGCTTATAGAATCCTCAGAAACAAATAAAATATAAACTTTAGTTGGAAACAAAAAGAAGCCTATTTAAGTAATAACTACTTGTGTTAAATGGGTTTTTAAGTAGCTCTTCAATTTTGTTATTCTGTTCACTAGAAAAACAATATAAAACAAGCTGTACCTATTAAAATTGTCTCTGTGTTCAGAAGTCCAAATCAAAACTGCAATGAGATACTGCCTCACACGAGTCAGAATGGCCATCATCAAAAAATCTATGAACAAAAGATGCTGGAGATGGTGTGGAAAAAAGGGAACCCTCTTACACTATTGGTGAGAATGTAAATTGGTACAGCCACTACGGAGAACAGCAGGGAAGTTCCTTTTGAAACTAAAAATAGACGTATCACATGACCAAGCAATCCCACTCCTGGGCAAATACCCAAAGAAAACCATAATTCAAAAAGATACATGCACCAGAATATTCACTGCAGCACTTTTATAACAGCCAAGACATGGAAGCAACTTAAATGTCCATCAACAGAGGAATGGATAAAGAAAGTGTGGTGCATATACACAATGGAATATTACTCAGCCATAAAAAGGAATGAAATTGTGCTATTTGCAAAGGTGCAGACAGACCTAGACACTGGCATACTGTAAGTCAGAAAGAGAAAAATCAATATATTATATGAAGTATCACTTTTATGTAGAATTTAGCAAGAATGATGTGGATGAACTTATTTGCAAAGCAGAAGCAGACACCCAGGTAGAGAACAAATGTATGGATAACCAAGGTGGGAAGAGAGGTGGGATGGAATGGGAGATTGGGATTGACACATTTACACTATGTGTGTGTGTGTGTGTGTGTGTGCACGCGTGTGTGTGTGTGTGTGCGCGTGTGCATGCACTCAGCTGTGTCCAACTCTGTAACCCCTGGACTGTACCCCACCAGGCTCCTCTGTCTGTGGAATTTTCCAGACAATTTTATAATTGTCCAGATAATTTTTTAAAAATTAATTTTTATTGGAGTATAGTAGCTTCACAATGTTACTTTTTGCTGTTACAAAAACGTGAAGCAGCTATATGTATGTGTATATATTCACATACCCCATCTGTTTTTTATTTCCTTCCCATTTAGGTCACCACAGAGCATTGTAGAGTTCCTTATGCTATACAGTAGGTTTTCATTAGCTATCTATCTTATACATAGTAGTGTATATATATATGGACTTCCCAGGTGGCAAAGTGGTAAAAAATCCACCTGCCAATGCAGGAGATGCAAGAGATGTGGGTTCGATTCCTGGGCCGGGAAGATCCCCTGGAGAAGGAAATGTTTCCAGGAGAAAACAACCACCCTGCCTATATCTGAGCTTTGCACATACATTACATTGCAATGCAGTGTTATATGCAAACAAAACTCCAAGGGGGAATAGATGGTATGTTCAATTCACTCATAAGGATCACTGATTTCTTTAAACAGTATGTCAGGGGGCCCTTCAAGAATAAGGCATCAATAGGCAAAAAGAGAGATAGAGGGAGCGCATTCATGTAGATGGAATAGCAAGGCTTTGCTGCATCTGGGGAGCAGCTGACCACCCATCTGGCAGCAGCACGTGATTCGTACAGGCTTCCCTGGTGGCTCAGATGGTAAGGAATCTGCCTGCAATGCAGGAGACCTGGGTTCAATCCCTGGGGTCAGGAAGATCTCCTGGAGAACGGAATGGTAACCCACTCCAGTATTTTTGCCTGGAGAATCCCATGGACATGATTAGTATACAAAAGTTGAAATTGAAGAGGATGGAAAGTGAGGCTAGTACAGAAGACAGCAGAACTGAAATCACAGGCAAATCCAAGGCCTGGTTAGTGTCTAGCTCATAACAGATGTTCAATAAATGTGTACCACGGTAAGTCATGGTGGAGACATGGTCAAGATTATAAACTGTACACCGAGATGCAGTCAACCACGTGCAACATTCTGAAGGCTGGAAGTAGTCCTGGAAGTGCATGTGGAGATGTCATTTATTTCCATTCCTTCGGCTGGTTGTGAATACTTGAAGAAATTGCTACAGTTGTATTCTTAGATCAAGAAACTTGGAAAGAATTCTCAAAGACAGAACTTATTAGGACTTCTGTAATTTAAGTCAGGGGTCCCCAGCCTCCAGCATCTAATGTCTGATATCTGAGGTGCAGCTAATGTAATAATAGTAGAAATAAAGTGCACAATAAATATAATGTGCTTGAATCATCCTGAAACCATACTCCCCACCAGTCCATGGAAAGACTGTCTTCCACGAAACCGGTCCCTGGTGCCAAAAAGGTTGGGGACTATTGATTTAAATGACTGTTTTCCTACTGAGGTCACAGCCTACACAGGCTAAACATGTATTTGCTGGCACAAAGTAGGGGCAGTGACACTTGGGTAAAGGATACACGGTACCCTGATTCAAACAGACCTGTGGACTGAACACATGGTAAGTGAAGGCTAGACGCCAGCAGTTTTCCATGCTGGACTGTTCTGAGTTCACACTTTGCTGAACTACATTTTCATGGAAATAAAGCCACCCTTCAGAAGAGCACTGCATAGTCCGACACTCAGGAAAGGGGCTTTCAATTTCCGCCCCTACCCCTGGCGTCCCCCATGTTTGCATGGGTGTGAATCTCTGAGTGTTTGTCCCACGAGTGGGGCTCAGTTTCAAAAAGAACTGAAAACTAACCAGATCCATGAAGATGATGCAATAGCTCTGGAATTTTGGAAACAACTCTGCAAATCCCTAAACTATTTCTGGCTACTTGGCCAAAGTCGGGGCAGTGTTTGTGTCTGCCCATCCCAGTGAAAACAATCTCTTATGTGAGCTATGGCAGCTACCACTAGCAGGACAAACCATCAAAACCATCCACCCTGACTAAATACATGCTATACTGTAGAGAATAACTAGTCATTTCTTTGTGTGTGTGTGTGTATGTGTGTGTGTGTGTGTGCATGCATGTGTGCTCAGTTCTTGTACCTGACTCTTTGTGACCCCACAGACTGTAGCCCACCAGGCTCCTGGTCCATGAAATTTTCCAGGTAAAAATACTGGAGTGAGTTGCCATTTCCTACTTCAAGGGATCTTCCCAACCCAGGGATTGAACTCACGTCTCTTGTGTCTCCTGCACTGGCAGGACTGGGAAGCCAGTCCTGGGAATGCCACCTGGGAAGCCTTATTTACTTATTTATGGCCACACCATGTGGCACGTAGGATCTTAGTTCCTCAACTAGGGATCGAACCTGTGCCCTCTGCATTGGAGGTGCAGAGTCCTAACCAGTGGATCACCAGGGGAGTCCTAAGGCAATAACGATGCATTATTGTGACTAGTCTATTAACCTGTTTCCTGTTTGTCTCTTGTATTACTGGTTAAAATATTTACTGGCATGACCCCAGTGTTCAAGTGTATGTAACAAGCTGTCAGGGAAACTTGTGCTTGGCCTCCATGTGCACAGATTTCAAATTATGAAGCCTTCCACTAATAGTAAACATTCATTTAAGGAAAGGGGGGAGAAAACTAACAAAGTTCCAACTATGTGCTTGGCACAGTGCTTGTTCTCTTCCACCCAATATACAAAATATGTATAAGAGTTCTGTAATAAATATATAAAAACAAGCTACCTCCTGCCAGACAATAATCTTATTAAATATACTACTTCCCAAAAGTCACTCAGTTGCAAAGAGTCAGACACAACTAAGTGACTGAACTGAACTGAAGGTCTCTTTCTAAGTTAAAATGTTGTGGCTTTATAAAATGTTTTAAAATGAATTATAAGGTAAGGTAACAAGGTGATATATAACTGACCATTTTTAATGGATAATGCTATAAAATTTCAAGTCAGGACAATAAACACTTATTGAATACCTACAATTGATATATCAAAACGCACCAAGAATATGCCTAAGAGTAAGTAAACTTTCTAGTAAACTACTATCACAGCAGCATGCATGGATGTGTGTACACAGTTATTTTCATGTGTGTTACTCCAAAATTATGAGGAAAACACCTGTATTCTGGGTCTGGAGGCCAATCATTCTGCCAAGAGACTGCAATGAGGGTGTGATGATTAGTATTAACTCAGACACTGCTAAAGGGCCTCAAATCTCAGGACTCCCAGATTTCTACTTACATACATCTTGGTGGTAAATTCTCTTTTCAAGGTTCTAATTTAACTGCATTTGGAAAATCACAGAATTTAGAGCTGGCAGAGTAGTCACATTCATTTTGTCTAGTTCTCTCGTTTTAGAGACAAGAAGACTAATGTAGAAAAGGGAAAATAGCTTCTCACGGTAACATGCTAGTTAACAGTTCTGTGGCTTCACAGGATCAGCACCTCTAACTCTACCTGCTTCTTCTGAACTGTTAAGTATGTTTACTTGTTTCTACACTACACAGCTTATAAGATCTTAGTTCCCAGACCAGTGATCAAACCCTCGCACCTGGCAGCAAAAGCACAGAGTTCCAACCACTGGAGTGCCAGAGAATTCCCAAGTGTGAATTTTTAATATGCTTTCTGTCCCAATTCATTACTGAATGTGGATGGCTCCTTTCAATCTCATATTCAGTAATTAACATGATCTTTCAATCATCTTCTTTCCGCTATCTCAAGGAAAAAAAAAAAACAAAACACTTTTATCTTACTCATACCTACCTACCCTTGCCAAACCTAGAACAAGATTCAAAGGTCTGTAGGAAAGCTGTGGTCTCGCTCTTCCAGCACAAATTTGGGGGAATAACTTGCTTTCAACCACAACCACTATAAGGCAGTAGATAAGCAAAGCTAAAGCCTTGAAAACACATGTCATATTTACTCAGCAAGGGCACTCGAGATGTATGTGGTTCACCATGAGGACTGGAGGGATCTTACAAAGCACCCAGGAAACCAGAGCATCCCATGAAGAATCAAGAGAATACCAGAAGGAAAACTAGGATGGAAGGTTTCTTGAGTTAGAAACTTGATCCCTGAGGCCTTCAAGCAAAGAAAGAAACCACATTTGTACAGTATTCAGTATTGTCCATAAAGCTAAAAAGAAAGCCAGTGTTCCAGGGGCAAAAGCACTGAGGCTGCTGGTATGAAGCTCTGCAAGCAATTTCCCCAGCAGTTCCTCATCAAGTCAATCTGTGATGTGGTAGATGGCGCCCATAATACTGGCGTGTGCTGGTCTCTTCTCATCGTTTATAAATACAGGCTGATGGCTTCAGTTCAGTTCAGTTCATCGCGCAGTCGTGTCCGACTCTTTGCGACCCCATGAATCGCAGCACGCCAGGCCTCCCTGTCCATCACCAACTCCCGGAGTTCACTCAGACTCACGTCCATTGAGTCTGTGATACCATCCAGCCATCTCATCCTCCGTCGTCCCCTTCTCCTCCTGCCCCCAATCCCTCCCAGCATCAGGGTCTTTTCCAATGAGTCAACTCTTCGCATGAGGTGGCCAAAGTACTGGAGCTTCAGCTTTAGCATCATTCCTTCCAAAGAAATCCCAGGGCTGATCTCCTTCAGAATGGACTGGTTGGATCCCCTGGCCTGGGGCCACGTAAAGGAGAGACAGACAACATATCTCACTGGGAGAGGCAGGTAGGGGGAGGGCAGGAGTACATGCAAAGGAGGTCCAAATCGCCCTTAGAGAACCATGTGGCTTCATTCAAATTTCCAGACCAATGGGTGATTAAGGTCAGAAGGTGGTCACAATCATTTTAGCCTGTAAAGCGTTCAAGGCAGGCATTCCTCATTGCCTACAAAAGTCATTTGTAAGTTGGAGGTGGGGTGAAGAGGGGGCCCAGTAATTTTCTGGTCTCTAAAAAGCATGATTCAATAAACTCTAACAGAAGTTTTGCCATTAACGCTTCCACTTCTTAATAAATCTTCAAGGACTAACGTTGGTTTCACCTTTTCCTATTACAATGTTTTTTTCATCTTGACTTATTTTTAACAAATGGAATTCCAGGCTGACTTTAAAACTTTATTGAAAGGATATAAAGAGGCTGAGTTTTACTGAAAATAAATTATAAACTGACGAGGAATGAATGAATATGATGTGCTATAAGTGATCAATACAATTATAAAGAAGTCTAAACTAGCAAAATAAACCCTTTCAATAAAATCTACTCTGGGCTAGTATTACAAAATATATTGAAGTCTGAAATTAGCACCTCCAAACCCTCACTTCAGCAGCAAAGAAGAGGATAGCCTATGCTCCATGGAAGACAGGGTCATCCTAAGCAGACTGCAAGCCCCTCACAAAGTCATTTAGACAAAGGCTGATATAACCAGCTCACAAACAAACCATGAGTTGGCGGGGGAGA
>SJXQ01009979.1:32110-109120 GCA_006408695.1 Aepyceros melampus
TGGTGGGGGTGGGGCAGGGGGGCAGTAACAAATGGCAACCCACTCAAGTATACTTGCCTGGAGAATCCCATGGATAGAGGAGCTTGGCAGGCTATAGCCCATGGGGTCACAAGAGCTGGACACAACTTAGTGACTAAACCACCACCACCAGGAACATGAACGCCAACATCACTACTTTCAACTGCTCTCTCCAATCCCTCCTTCCCTGTCTTTTACAAGAAAGGTAAAAGTGTTAGTCATTCAGTCGTGTCCGATTCTTTTCAACCCCATGGACTATAATCCGCCAGCCTCCTCTGTCCATGGAATTCTCCAAAAAAGAATACTGGAGTGGGTACCCATTCCCCAGAGAGGGGGAATCTTTCCAACCCAGAGATTGAACCCAGGTCTCCTGCATTGCACACAGATTCTTTACCATCTGAGCCACCCAAGAATCCATCAACTTCTAGTCATACTGAAAGCAGTATGAGAAACTCAGTCCTGTGAAGGGTAACTCTCCACTCTCATGCCCAATTCTGTTAACCCCACTCTCCATGACCACTCAGGTTTACAACTCAGAAAACTCATGGCAGTGTGGGCAGGGGGAGGAGAGGAGAGAGCAACAGAGAGAGAAGGCATGCAGGGATCGGGTGCTGTGCTTCCCTCCCTTCAAATCTCTACTGAGCTTCAGAGCTTCTACTCAGCTGGTAACTAGCATTTTTTGTAATGAGACAGAAAAAAATCAGGCTATATTACATGTAAATGTTATTCTCATTAAGTTTTTTTCCATTTACTTCTATGTAAGTGTGTACAGGGTCAGGATGTAAAACGTATTTTTTATCGCTAGTGACAGTCAAAAGATTCAAAGTCAAGTCTTTTGATCTCGGATGGTGCAACAATACGGTGGATAACAGCTACAACCCTGGGAGCTGGACCACCTCATTCCAAATTTCAAACACTAAATCTTTCTATGAAAAATAATATGTATATTAACACATATATGTGGAATCCAGAATAATAGTGTCGAAGATCTTATTTGCAAAGCAAAATAGAGACACAAATATAGGGAAAAAAACATACTGGACACCAAGAGGGAACGGGGGTGGGAGTGAATTGCAAGATTGGGATTGACATATAAAAACTGTTGATACTGTGTATAAAACAGACAACTAATGAGAACCTACTGGTTAGCATAGGGAACTCCACATGATGCTCTGAGGTGACCTAAATGGGAAGGAATCGAAAAAAAAGAGGAGATATGTGTATACCACTAGCTGACTCACTTTGCTGTACAGTATAAATGAGCACATTTTAAAGAAACTATACTGTAATAAAAATTAATTTAAAAAATAAAATCTCTCTATGCCTTAGCTTCCTGTGTCTGTAAAATATGAACAATAAAAGAACCTATATCACGGGGCTGTGTTGGGAGGATTTGATGAATTAACATATGGAAAGCACACAGCATATGCCCGTGGAGATTAGCTATTCAGGGGAAGAAAGGACAGAAGCAGCAGCAAATGCCCCCTCCCTGACCTGGGTGCACCAACAACACCCCCTCCCTGACCTGGGTGCACCAGCAATGCCCCTCCCTGACCTGGGTGCACCAGCAATGCCCCTCCCTGACCTGGGTGCACCAGCAATGCCCCCTCCCTGACCTGGGTGCACCAGCAACGCCCCCTCCCTGACCTGGGTGCACCAGCAATCCCCTCTCTACTGCATTCTGGTGCGCCCTCTGCCTAATGCTAACCGGCTGCTGGCAGCCTCTCCAGGAAGGACTGCAGGTGCGGCTCTCTTGTGGGGAGTCTGTCAATTTCCTGAAGCTTCCATGAGGGCTCCCCTTCCCTGACATGAGAAAACCAACACCTTCCCACGTCCCCTTCCATGACAGCAGTGGAATACCCAATGGTCTCCAGGTGCTGGGCTCTCCTCACCCAGCAGTCAGGCTTCATGGGTGGGTGACGAAAGACACTGCTCTCCAGACCACCTTGGGTGGTATCCACGTGAGCCACACTGGACTACGGGAGAGTTTCTCCCCAGGGCTCTTTTCAAACCTCACACAGGCACAGAGCACGTCAGCAAGTCTGCTGCTCATGCCGTTACGGCACCAGGTACCAACACCGGTCTTCCTCCTGCAAACATGCCCATTGTTGACGAGAGATTTCCTTAGAAAGATCCTTTCTTTTCGCAAGACATCTTCTTGCTTTTTATAGAGACCACTGCCATTTCCCACCAGTCCAGTGTCCCCAGAGATTCACCACCTCTTTCTTCCCACTTCAGTCTTCTTATTGGGAAGGGCATTTGCAGGGAAGAGGGGTGGCTTGTCGTGGTGGCTATTGGTATGATTCTGCCACCGCTTAATAAATGCAAAGAAGTGTACAGACTCAAGTGTCGGCACTTCTGAAACTCTTTTCAGAATGCCAGGACCACACGGCCCTCCACTCTGAGTCCTAGTTGCCGACTGGGGGATAACCAGGAAAAGATCCTACTCAAAGCTTAGGTAGTGGAACTACCAAGAAAAAAAAGAAACTCAAAAAGGAGACAGAGAAGCCAACAGATGGAAAGTTGTCTAGAGCAGAACAAAAGGCAGGAACACCAAGTAGCTTTACACTCAGACAATAGAAAGGATTTCCAACAACACCGAGCCATCCTGGACCTCCGTGCTGAGGCCACTAAAGACACAGGATGGTGTGCAGGTGTGTGTGTGTGCGCGCGCACACGCATGTGTGTGTGTGTGCACGTGTCTGTGTGCACATGTGCTGTTGTGAGACAGAGATAACTGATTTAGAGAATGACACTAGACGTAGCATTGTTCTTTCTATACCATGGCCTTTAAAATCCTAGGACATCGCTACAGTAATAAAGTGAGTCACAGCAAGAGTGGTTAGCACACAGGAGTGTTGTACACACCGCAGAATAAAATTCTGTGTATGGTAAATACCTTTAATGGCTTGGATTCAAAGGCTTCTCTGACCAAAGGCAAAAAGAAATGGCATTTAAAGTGGGTGAGTGGAAGAAAATGTAGAAGGATCAGTACAATATCAGGACACTGACTCCGTGTGCACTGCGATGCGTCTGAGACCGACAGCTAGACACCACAGTTGCTGGAATATTTTAACACACTGCGAGCATCTAAAACCTCCAAGTACCACACGTGTCTCCAGCAGATGACTTCCCCCATGTTCTACTGCAGAAGTTCCCAGTCAAAAGAGCTGACCCTGCCCTCTGAGACAGTCTCGCAGCCTGCTGAATAAGCAAAGTCATTGTTCTTTAATGGAATTCACCATGTCATGTTTATTTCTGAAAACTTTTTCAAATTAAAATAAGGCATGAAGACACTAGACACAAGTTGAAAAGAACTCAACGTGCCCTAAAGCTTGGGGGAGGGGGGTGGAAATGTTGTCATTTCTGGAAAATACATTGCTGAATGCAGAGTGTGCTCTGAACAGTTTACAACGCTTACAAAATCAGTCAATCAAGGCAAAGTTTGTCAACTTGTCTCTGTAGTTCTGGTCAAAGTGAAGCACCAAAGGGAGCCGGAGAAAACTGTATCAGTTTCATGTTTGCAGAGCTTTGCTTCTCTCCCATGATTACACACACACATACACACACACACACACGCTTCTCTCCCATGATTACACACACACACACGCTTCTCTCCCATGATTACACACACACGCGTGCTTCTCTCCCATGATTACACACACACACGCTTCTCTCCCATGATTACACACACACACGCTTCTCTCCCATGATTACACACACACACACACGCTTCTCTCCCATGATTACACACACACACACACGCTTCTCTTCCATGATTACACACACACACACACACACTTCTCTCCCATGATTACACACACACACACACACTTCTCTTCCATGATTACACACACACACACACACGCTTCTCTCCCATGATTACACACACACACTTTTAGAAAGCATTTCCCAAATCCCTCAAGCACACATTCTTATAATGGTGAAGGACAGTCCTTAATACCCTATCAGTAAATCAAAAAAGTATCTGTGTATAGCCAAAGAGGGTTTTGTGACTTGGAAAAGTCTTAAGTTTCCAAAGTGCTGACAAGCCAAAAGACACAGATTGTGTGAGGGTGATGGTTTTCAGTAGGGTGGAAAATCACCTTGGGAAAAAGCACTTCTGTCTTTGATATACTGTTTTACGGTATTCAAATATTTCCTACATTCATGAATTATCTGTGAGTTCCTTCAAATTTCTGAACTAAGCTAAAGACCAAAGAGTTCTGATTCTCTAAAGCATCAAAGAGATTTTGATGTTCCTGTAATTTATGAACTAAACTCCTTATGGCAGATATTTGCCAAATATCTGCCAAACCTCTCTTTCAATGGTTACTATAGACAAATATTCAGTATTTAATGCTAGTTTTCTAACTGAACAGAATACTTTCATATTCCAATGAGAAAATTATTAAGTGAGTCCATGATCAAACATAATGTTGTAAATCAATATTTATGAACAAGAAAAGGTGATGACCAGAAGAAAAAAAATACAGACTAGTTGGTAGAGTAAATGACTTTAAATAAATGTTAAATAAAACATATAAACAAAAAAAAAATATAAACAGGCTTAAATAACACAGTTATATAGATATAGACTTAAATAAATAATTGTATGTATATGCTGCTGCTGCTAAGTCGCTTCAGTCGTGTCTGACTCTGTGCGACCCCACAGACGGCAGCCCACCAGGCTCCCCCATCCCTGGGATTCTCCAGGCAAGAACACTGGAGTGGGTTGCTATTTCCTTCTCCAATGCATGAAAGTGAAAAGTGAAGTCGCTCAGTCGTGTCCAACTCTTATCGACCCCATGGACTGCAGTCTACCAGGCTCCTTCATCTGTGGGATTTTCCAGGCAAGAGTACTGGAGTGGGTTGCCATTGCCTTCTCTGTATATGTATATAGATAGAGGCTTATCTATGACAGGAGCATAACGAGAGATATTTCTAAAATGTATATAGTATCTTTAGTGAAGGATGTGGCTTTTGTTTAGTTTCTGCTCTGTAATTCTCTGCACCTTTTTTTTTCAATAAGTACAAAGCTTTTTTGCTGAATAAAAAAAAAAGAAAAGGCTATTTTTCCAAACATAAACTTTGAAAAGGAACATTTTCTGTTGTATTTAAAATTAACATGTAAACTACCTCAAAAGGCAGTAGTTAGAAAAAATAAAATAAATTTTAAAAGTAAATTCAGGAGCAGGAAAGAGAGATCCTATATCTCCCAAAGGCAACACTACCTGTTGCATTTTTCAAAGAAGCATCTTCTACATCCTAAAATACAAGTGTCAACTACCATTATTTCTACTGCGAATTTCCTAAGAGGTTCTATGCATGAGGCACACAGACATCATGAGAGCCTCAATCAAAATGTTCTAGACAAAGGAGACTAAATAAAAGGGGTTATTAGCAATGAGAGTTTATATCCAGAGGGATGTCCATCTTTATAGTACTCATATCTACGTAATGATATCCAAACACATGATGCAGGCAGCCTGCAAGATCCTTAGCCTTTTGGAAGGATATATGATAGGCAAATACCTCACCAGGAAGCATGGGACAGCTAATTCTGTTAATGAATTATGGAGAATTTTAACCCGGTTAAATAATGGGTTATTCATATTCATTTCTTTTACAGATAAACTTCATATGTCACACTCTTATTAATTTCTCAAATGTGCATGTTGACCCTATTTGGCAAAGTGGAAAGGACAGTTATATTTATCAGCATCTTGCCCCCTGCGTGACTCATACGTTTAAAAGGTGTTTTCTTTTAAATATTTAGCTTTCATAACTAGTCTGCACTTTCCATCTCATAGTAAATAGCACAGTACCATTGTTGGCCCACACAGTACTGCTGTCAGCCCAAAGAGTCAGTGCAAAATAAAAACAAAGTAAATGGACAGACCTATGGTCCAGAAATTATTTTTCAAAAGCTTTACACATCTGATCACTAGTCTGAAAAACATGTAGTTCTCCAGTTTCACTGGCATTGCTCCAAATTCATTTAGAAAGGCTTCTTAAGTAAAGAACTGAGTGTACTTAGGTGTTTGAAAATTTTGTTCATTTGCCGGAAGAAAGAGAAAGGTTTTTTTTTAAAGCAAGCATATCTCCAGCAGAAAATCTAGTCATCAGAAAGGAGAGCACCAAAGGAAAAGGCAGCTGCTCCTGGCAAGATGGAGTTCTTTTCTTTATATAGCTTCTCTTCACCTCTGAGGCCGTTCAAATGACCTGGCCCACAATCTTGGACTGACTGCCTTTGCTTCAAGTCAGTCACCTGGCCTCCTGGGGAGAAAATTCACTTAACTACTGACTCAAATGCCAATGCAATTGCTGGCAAAATTGCGTATTCTAAATTCAAATGGTAACAGAGTTTACTACATTTTGAGCCAGGATCACAGAACTTAAATTGAGAAACCAGTCAGGTTGGACGCTTGGGTAATATCCTTTGTGTTTGTTGAAGTCTGCCTAGCAACTACTGGCAACTTCTAAAAGCACGTTCACTCTGGAAAAATAAATACCTGCCAAAATGCCAATGCGGTTCTAATTGCATACCTTCTCCCTTTTTAAAACTTATCATCAGCTTCTCCATGTTGACCTAAGGTACCACAAATTGTGGTTATATTGGGGGGTGGTTGGAGGTGGTCCCTTTCTGTCCATATAAAGCAAATGCTTTGTTTCAACACACATTCGACAGTTTAGACTGTGGGCATAATGCTATTCAGTGAATGTTGTCATTAATTGATATTCAAAAGTGACTTTGCCTCTGGCTTAAAATATATACAGGCAAATGTTAAGGCTACTTTTCAACATATAATATACCGTCAGAATGATGGAAGGAGAGAAATTATACATTTTTTTCACTTAAATTTTTAATCACAAGGACATGGTAGACATATTATCAAATCTCAAGCATCTTTACATGGAAGGTTTTTTTCTCCCCTTCTTGTAAGACTGCCCTTTCTGACATTAGCCAACTTAAATTTAATTATATTTTCAAAGCTTAAGAGCATTTTTAAAAATCAAAGCAAGGAAACACTTGTTCTTATCTAGCTTTTCCAATCACTCTCATTCGCTCTGGAGGCACGATTCAGTCTCAAAGGAAGCCAGCTATGGAATGCCACAAAGCAGGCATGTGACACCAGGGGGCCACCAGAAACCAGGGGCGCCCAGGCACAGGGGGAGGCAGTGGGTAGCCGGGGGCTATCTCTGCACATGGGCTAATGAGAAGAAAAGGCTGCTGCCCGGACTGTTTTTAAGATTTGGCTTAAAAGAGCTCAACTGCCCTCTCTCCTCAGCTTCTTGGTCTCGGGCAGTGGAATCCGTACAAGGCGCACGAGCCAAGTCAGTCAAATTCTCTGAGCCAATTTCCTTTCCCTAAAGTCAAAATCAAGCTCCTGCAGGGTTTCTGCAAGGATTACGAGATGTCTTCAGCAGCTAGTGCCTTAATGTCTGACACGTTATGGGGGCTGTGCAAAGAGTAGCGACATGTTAGGAAATGGTGCTATTGCTAGAATTATTAGTAATGATAAAAGTGCATAAGTAGGGGCTTCCCTGGTGGTCCAGTGGCTCTTGGCACTCCCAATGCAGCGGGCCGGGGTTCCATCCCCTGGTCAGGGAACCAGATCCCGCATGCTGCAACTAAAGACCCTGCATGCCACAACTAAGACCTGGTGCAGCCAAATTAATATTTTT
Source organism: Aepyceros melampus (assembly GCA_006408695.1). NCBI lineage: Eukaryota > Metazoa > Chordata > Mammalia > Artiodactyla > Bovidae > Aepyceros > Aepyceros melampus. The sequence goes on from SJXQ01009979.1 coordinate 39,818, forward strand.
TTAAAAAACTGAATGAGTAATAACAAAATCTCGATCACCACCTTATCTGACTCAGCTGGGCAAAAGAGTATTCATAGAGGACTGACTCACAATTGTATAGGTCATACTAGATATTTTAAATCCCTAATTCTTGTAGAACTACTTTAACTCACAGTAGCACAAAAGCAACTATTTTTCTATACTGAGAGGTAACTGGAAACAATCACACAGAAGCTAGGGGTGGTTGCTGCTGACAACACAGTCTACTGGCCTCATACTGCATTGTCCCCTTTAGCAAATTCACAAAAGATCTTCCGAGGTTGAGGCTTCTGTACTGTGATTTGTGGGACTTTCCTGGTAGTTCAGTGGGTAAGACTCCATGCTCTCAATGCAAGGGGCCCCAGGTTAGATTCCTGGTCAGGGAACTAGATCCCATGTGCTACAACTAAGACCTGGCCCAGCCTAAACAAATAAATATTGTTTTTAAAAACCTGTGGTTTTCCTGAGCCACTGACGCAGTTTTAATCTTCTGAACCTTTGCTTCTTATAACTGGCCGGCTTTTCAGCTCTGGCAACTGGGGAAGCTCCAATTCCGAGGTGTGTGTTGTATACAAACCCTAATGCTCCTCACTTCAGATCATTTTCAAATTCCTATTTTCCCTTCACACCAATTTTCTCTTGCATTTATTTTTTTAGTCCCTGTTACTACACATAGGTTACTAAAAGCCACTCCAAATCCATTTTTTGGAACAAGAGATAACATAATATATCTTAAAGCTTGACCACTCCGCCATTCAGAACTCACACTGAAAACAGAAGAATGCTGTGTTCAGCCCAGGCAGCCAAGTTCAGGTCTGGAGGTAATGGAAAGGTTTCTCTGACGGACAGATGGTGACAGATGACTAGGGAGGAAACTGCTTTAAGAAATATCTGGGAAGCTGGACAAAATTAGATGCAAAGGAAGAAGACAGCAAAGAGCTCTGTCATCAAAGGAGGGCACTTTAATCGCTGCTGCTGCTGCTAAGTTGCTTCAGTCATGCCCGACTCTGTGCGACCCCATAGACGGCAGCCCACCAGGCTCCCCCATCCCTGGGATTCTCCAGGCAAGAACACTGGAGTGGGTTGCCATTTCCTTCTCCAATGCATGAAAGTGAAAAGTGAAAGTGAAGTTGCTCAGTCATGTCTGACTTAGCGACCTCATGGACTGCAGCCCACCAGGCTCCTCCGTCCGTGGGATTTTCCAGGCAAGAGTACTGGAGTGGGATGCCTAGCTGTGTTCAGCCCAGGCCAGCCAGGTTCAGGTCTGGAGGCAACGGAAAGGTTTCTCTGATGGACAGATGGTGACAGATGACTAGGGAGGAAACTGCTTCAAGAAATATCTAGGAAGCTTGACAAAATTAGATGCAAAGGAATAAGACAGCAAAGAGCCCTGTCATCAAAGGAGGGCACTTTAATCGCTAGGTGCAGCCAAATGTTTTCGGATGCACAAGGTTTTCGCGTAAGCAAGAATATACCCCTCCCACGAAGGCTCATGTCCGGATCTAAGACTGGCACCATCACAAAGCCCTCAGAAGACAGACCAACCACAGTGATTCCAGCTCCCCAGGTTCTAAGCTGAGAAATTCAACTCAGCTTTCCTTTAAGTCATGGGTTAGTTGAGAAAGCCAAACAACACAAAATTTTGTTCAGTGGTGTCTAAGAGAGACTGGTTGACAAACCCCATGAGTAAATATCACCTCATAGGCAGTACTAGGTCTATGAATGACACAGATGGAAGTTCCATATTTTCAGGAGCATAGGTGTTTTTACCGATTTGTCCAGTTAAATGATGGGCTGTGCAGTCAACCACACTTTTCCTGCAAGACCACTGGCTGTGGAGAACACAACAGGCTGGACTGGTAGAACAGAAATGGTGATTGTATGGGCCAGACTTGAGGGCAAGGTTTGGCAGATGAGTATCACCAAGTCACCAGAAACTCATTACAGAGAAAGTTCCACAAAGTTCCAGGTATAACACCAGCCTAAAACTCCTCTCTCTGATCTCCTCCTCTGCCCTTCCAGAGTCACTATTCTCCATCCTGGAACATGACACACACATGGACTTAATAAACATTTCGGGGAAGATGAAATGAGCTCTACACGCATGCTCTTTTCCGCAAGCATCTTTCACAACACAGATGAAGCAGCCGGGATCAGCAGCCGCTGTGCGTTTTCGCTCCCCCTGAAGTGCAGACTTCCCTTCGCAAAATGCAGAGACCTGTGTCGTTGTTCAGTCACTAAGTGATATCCGACTCTTTGCAACCCCAAGGACTACAGTACAGCAGGCTTCCCTGGCCTTCACTCTCTACCGAAATTCACTCAGATTCATAGCCATCGAGGAGATGATGCCATCTAACCATTTCATCCTCTGCCACCCCTTTCTCCTTTTGCTTTCAATCTTTCCCAGCATCTGGGCTGGATACCATTCACTGAAATGTGCAAAGCTGACCTCTAAGAGTCCTGGCTATTCCAGGTCAATAAGAAGCAAAGCTATTTAATTTCAAATTTTATCTTTTCAGCAAAATATCTTGTTTCTGTGATTCAGTATGAATTTTTTTCCCTATAAACAAGTGGCTATCTTAATGTTAAAATACAATTCAGATGAGTTCCTATTTTTACAGCAAGAATTTAAGTAGTCAAAAACTTAAGATGCACTTAATGCCAGTGAACTGTATACGTAAACATGGTTAAAAGGATAAATGTCATGATATGTGTATTTTACCACAGTAACAAAAAACAAAGACTCCCTCAAGTGAGATTTTCTCCATCTAACCATACTAGTAACCACATAGCCAACTCATCCTTCCTTAGAAAGTAGAGAAACTAATGGCTTCCTAAAACACAGGTGATAAGCTCTACCATATTATTAGAACTTAAAGTTATAAACGATTCATCTAAGACTAATCGATATTTGACTAGCTCCCCGCATGAAGACACCACTAGAACATTTCCTTCCATCTGTTGTCAGTGCTTGAAACTATTCAGCACGAGGGTTCTTGCAGGGAAAGCGGGAAAAAAAAAAAAACCCAACAACAAAATTAACCTAGATGGCGCCAAATCACCCCTGAACCTAAGGAAAGCAAATATCTTGCCTCTGAATTTGCAACAAGCCCTAGAAAAATTCCGATATGAAGAAAGGGCACGACAGCAAAACCACAATCCGAATGTTGCCCTGATTTGAAAGGCAAACAAAACCCCAAGTCTATCCAACACAGAGTAGATAATGAATAGCAGCCATCACATGATAAAGTGTCCCTAAATCATCTCCTGAGACTCCAAACGTTTAGCTGGGGTTAAATCAGTCTTTTCTCCCCTCCCTCCCTCACTTTGGTTGCTCTATAAAAAGAAATTATTTACCAACAGTCTTGACATCATAGGTAATGGAAACACATCAAATGAGATGCTTCGGTATTCCTGCTGAGGCTGAACTCTAAGGAATGTAGTACTGTTTTGGAAGAACTGTAAAAGAATTCCAATAAAGACAAATACAGAAAAGACAATTATATCCTTCATGGGTAGGTTTCTTAGACGTGCTAGTCTAAGTGGGAGGGTAAAGAATTGCTTTTTAAAGCTGAAGCAAATACTTTAGAAAGCTTTTGTCTATCCCAAGCAAATGATTAAAATGTAGCTGTCTCCTGAAATCACTTTGTTTAGAAAATCTGAGTTTTCACTTGATGTGTTCATCCATTTAATAAATCTTTCCCCATTTCCATACATTGGATGTTTCTTTCAAAATGGATTATAACCAATCATTACTTTATTTGCTTATATTCTTGTATTCTTTCTATATCCTTCAGTAAAATTTCCATTTGCTCCAAAATGACAGAACTGAGATCTAAACTGCTCACCACTGTATGTCCAACACAGCATCTGGCACACATTAAAAAGTCCTTCAAATTTTTTAATGAGTAAATCATTTCATTCACTCGATCAACAAATACGTATTGAATAACTTAATTCCATGGCTGGAACAACCATTTTAAGATTTAGGCCAATGATGCATATGTAAGCCTTTTGGAGCTCTGGAATTAAAAACTCACAAGAAGGAAAGAAAGGCAGTCTGAAAGTTCTTTAGAATATAATGACTTAAAACACCTTAAAATTTCACATGTTGGGACTTCCCTGGTGGTCCAGTGGTTAAGACTCCATGCTACCAACACAAGGGTGCAGGTTCAATCCCTCATCAGGAAACTAAGATCGCACGTGCCAAGTAGTGCAGCCAAAAGATTAAGAAAAAAATTTTTTTAATTTAAAAATCTTTGTGCCTACACAGTGAGGAAAGGAAACAGTGGGACAAATTGAGAGAGTAGCATTGAAACATATTACATTACCCCATACAAATTTAGGTAGCCAGTGGGAATTTGCTATATGATGCAGGGAGCTCAAATCAGGAGATCTCAGACAACCCAGAGGGATGGGGTCGGGTGGAAGGGAGGTTCAAGAGGGAGGGCACATATGTAACAGTTCAGTTCGCTCGCTCAGTCGTGTCCGACTCTTTGCGACCCCATGGACTGCAGCACGCCAAGACTCCCTGTCCATACCAACTCCCAGAGCTTGCTCAAACTCACGTCCATTGAGTCGGTGATGCCATCCAACCATCTCATCCTCTGTTGTTCCCTTCTCCTCCCGCCTTCAACCTTTCCTAGCATTAGGGTCTTTACAAATGAGTCAGTTCTTCACATGAGGTGGCCAGAGTACTGGAGTTTCAGCTTCAGCATCAGTCCTTCCAATGAATATTCAGGACTTATTTCCTTTATGATGGATTAGATGGATCTCCTTCCTGTCCAAGGGACTCTCAAGAGTCTTCTCCAACACCACAGTTCAAAAGCATCAGTTCTTCAGTGCTCAGCTTTCTTTATAGTCCAACTCTTACATCCATACATGACTACTGGAAAAACCACAGCTTTGACTAGACGGACATTTGTCGGCAAAGTAACGTCTCTGCTTTTTAATATGCTGTCTAGGTTGGTCATAACTTTTCTTCCAAGGAGCAAGCATCTTTTAATTTTATGGCTGAAGTCACCATCTGCAGTAATTTTGGAGCCCCCCAAAATAAAATCTGTCACTGTTTCCATTGTTTCCCCGTCTATTTGCCATGAAGTGATGGGACCAAATGCCACGATCTTAGTTTTCTGAATGTTGAGTTTTAAGCCAGCTTTATTACTCTCCTCTTTCACTTTCATCAAGAATCTCTTTAGTTCTTCTTTGCTTTCTGCCATAAGGATGGTGTCATCTTCATATCTGAGGTTATTGACATTTCTCCCAGCAATCTTAATTCCAGCTTGTGTTTCATCCAGCCCAGCGTTTCTCATGATGTACTCTGCATATAAGATAAAATAAGCAGGATGACAGTATACAGCCTTGATGTACTCCTTTCCCGATTTGGAACCAGTCTGTTGTTCCATGTCCAGTTCTAACTGTTGCTTCCTGAGCCGCATACAGGTTTCTCAAGAGGCAGGTCAGGTGGTCTGGTATTCCCATCTCTTGAAGAATTTTCCACAATTTGTTGTGATCCACACAGTCAAAGGCTTTGGCATAGTCAATAAAGCAGAAGTAGATGTTTTCTGGAACTCTCTTGATTTTTCGATGAAACCTATGTATGTACACCTATGCACATATGTGTATACCTATGCACATATACCTATGGCTGATTCACCTATGGCTGATTCATGTTGATATATATAGCAGAAGCCAACACAAAATTGTAAAGCAATTATCCTCCAACTAAAAATAAGTAAATTTTCTAAAAAATTTAAAAATCGTTTAAAATGTCACATGAAAATAAGCCACAATTCAGCATTCTTCAGGATGAATAAAAACTAGTTATTAATGACAGCCCCTACCAGTTTACAGGTAAACGTTTTGATATAAGTGCTCTAACATAACTTGCTTCTTTCTACAAAAGCAAAACCTTTCAGTACCCAAATAGTGAACAAAATCTGCAAGGAATGTTGTCACTAAACAAAGGTAGGGCATATGATGTGAACCTGCCACAAAAATGATCCTGTGGATTCAATTCTTTTTCTCACCCAATCAGTTCTGAGACAATTAAATTGCTTAGCTTATTATATATTGCCTCCACCAGAAAGGGGAGTGCAAAATAATATTTCCTTATGATTAATGAGAAGTTACCATTTCTGTCCAAAATTAACAGTTAACAAGAGCTAGTCAGGAGGCTCAGGGCAAATCATAAATCTTTTTTGCATACGCCCCATTTATCATCACATGGTTTCCAAGAAGATGACCCCAGATGAATTTCGGTGATGAGCTTGCTTATCAAGCTTCTTTAACAGTTGAAGACGTTCCTGCTGCCCTATCTTACTGGGGAGTTTAGAAAAATAAAAGCCTTGGCAAATGTAAGAGTGTTGCATAAATCTCCCGTGAAGAAGAATAAATACACTCTATGAGCTGCTACTTAGACACTCTCCTGATTTATTGGGAACACTTATAGTATGGATATGGATCTTATTTCTGTATACTAAAGAGCAGAGAATCACAGCTTTAGAGACCAGATGGTTCTACCCTCCCTTAATGAATAAGGAACAGAGACGTAGAAAAGAGATTCAACGCTGGGATTAGCTTCTCTTCTTTCTCCTCATCCAATGCGCTTTTCCCAATAACCAGCTATTAATAAACTGGTACAGTAGCCTTGGGTCTCCTTTCTCATTATCTTTGTGCCACACAACCACTGGGGAGGCTGGTGTGACACACGTGGCCCCCTGGAAGAAGGAACGTTCAGGTCTCGGAACCCTGTGTGACCACCTGTGCATATGTGGCAGTGAGGCACTGGCCTGTATCAGAAATGAGTGCAGGAGAGTCAAGGGAGAGGAGCCTGGGACAGGATGAGAGCCAAGGAAGCAAGAGCCAAAGAAAATGAAGCTTTTACTGAAGCTTGAGTTACTCTAAATTCAGACCCATATTTCAAAAAGAATACCCATTGAGAGTTCACTGGTGGTCCTGTGGTTAAAAATCCATGCTTCCACTGCAGGGGGTGTAGGTTCGATTCCTGGTCAGGGAACTAGGATTCCACAAACTGTGTAGGGCACGGCCAAAAAAAAAAAAGAAGAAGAATACACATATGCCCCACATTTCCTACTGGATATCTTCTAGTCATTTTTTTTTAATCTCCTATTTTAAAAATCCATAATTACTTACCATAAAATGTAATGATTATTTCCATAATGTTAAGAAGTTGGATAAGAAAATTCCCAGTTTATAGGCAATTTTACAGGAACCACCTCACCATTACTGGAACAATGCAAGTGATTCCAAATGAGTCACTATTTCCAGCCCTGATTTCTCGGCTACACGCTATCAAACATCTCCAACTTGGCTTCAACGCATTTCTCCTAAACGACTCTCCTGCTAGATGATACTATGTTCTTTTCATATGAGAAACATTGATTCTTAATTCTTAACTAAGATTAAGAATTCTTAATTCTTAAATCCTTAATTCTTTCCTGTTCTTCTTCTCCATACCACTAGATGCTAGCAAGACTCTTCATTCCCGTTTCTTCATATCCATCCCTGTATCTTCCTGTCTCATGTCTGTCCAACATTCCTGGTCTTCTTCACCTTACAGGTCCCATTTAAGTGGTTCCCCTGACCCCTACAGTACAGATCCATCATGCCTGTACCAACTTAACTATCAGTTACAATATGCAAACCTATGTGGTGGTGGTGGTGCTCAGCCGCTCAGTCGTGTCCAACTCTGAGGTCACATGGCCTATAGCCCTCCAGGCTCCTCTGTCCATGGGATTCTCCAGGCAAGAACACTGGAGCAGGTGGCCATGCCCTCCTCCAAGGGATCTTCCCTCACCCAAGGATCGAACTTATATCTCCTGCATTGCAGGTAGATTCTTTACGCACTGAGAAGCCCCTATCCAAACCTATACTGATCCCCAAATAAAAACCTCCACTCATAACCAGCAACCAACAGAATCTCCCGTTTTGCCATCTTCTTGCAGAGGCCTAACAGTGCTGCACAGTCAATGTTCAATAAAAGCTTTCAAAACCATCATGATGCATGGCTCATACCCCCTACTCACAGGCCAACTGGCTGCAGAAAAAGTGGTTCATGAGTGGTCTTCAAAGGACTCTTATGGCTCAGAGCCAAGAGCCACGAAGCCACAAGCTGAAAGCAGAGCAGGCATGAGAAGGGAAGGCAACGCACCCACCCGTGAACCAAAATGGCAAATTCTTGTGGCTGAAACATTCCGTGCGCCCAGAGAGAACTGGCAGCTCCTGAATCAAAGAGTTGCCTACATTTTCTTTTTATCTTCTTCTGCCAAGCAGAACAGAAAGATTTCTGCATCCAAAATGAGACTCTGGTTGGCCCTGGTGATTCTGTATTGGTAGCAAACCTCCCCCAGCCACAGCCCATCATTCCCTGACAATTCTCCACCCTGAAACAACGCGGCATGAGGATTTCTAGTAGTAACAGTGCAAACTATCCCACTGCATGAAAACTTGGCACCACTGACACCACCTCAAGAAAACAAAAAGGGGGGAAAAGCCACTGAGGAAGAAAATATTCTTACTGTCAAATACAAAAAAAAATAATATATTTCAATAAAAAATAAACAAATGGAATCTTTTCTCCACATAAGAATCCAGAAAGTGGTATTCCAAATAAAACTGACTATCACTAATTCTAAACTGAAAAAAGTTACCACCAATATTATAGATGTGTATGCGGCTTCTGTTCTCAAGCTATTAAAGATATGGGGACCCTATGCCGGGAACTCCCTGGCACTCCAATGGTTAGGACAGCATGCTTTCACTGCTGTGGGCCTTGGTTTGATCTCTGATTGGGGAACCTGCGAGGCACACGGTGCAGCCAGAATGTAAAGAAGTAAAGACATGGGGTCCCATCCTGAAACAATAAAGCTCTGCAGGCTTCCCTCAATCAAAGATGCAAGCACTCCATACAGGAGGATCTCAGAAGAATCCCATCACGTCTCACATTTGCTCAAAGCTTTTCAATTTCAATCGATTTGGAATTGCTCAATTTCAACTGATTTTTAACACTAATTCTATGATGAACAGTCCCCATTTTTTTAATATAAATTTATTTATTTAAATTGGAGGTTAATTACTTTACAATATTGTATTGGTTTTGTCATACATCAGTGAGTCTCAACAACAAAATGACTTGCCTAAGATTTCATGTTTTGTGACTTGAACTCAGATCTCATAGCTCCTAGTTTAGTTCTTTACAATACTGACATCTCTCATTTGTTTCATCCACTGGTTGATTCAGAATGAGGGCATGGCATAAATCAGGAAAGGGAAAAAGGGATAAGGATAAGCAGGAAGGAACCAGACTGTAATGAATCCAATGCCAAAGGGTAGACATTTAGCTTTTTCTGGGAGGCAGTGGAGAGATGTTAAAGAAATTGAGCATAGTTATCAAAGGAGAATGGTTGTGTTTTAGGCAAAAATCATGTACCCTAAAATGATTTACACTCTCACCCCTATCATAAAGCCCACTGAGGATATATATTTTTTAAGAAAGCCTCCTTTGTTGCCGCTTACCTGAAACTATCACGGTATTGCTAATCAGCTATGTGAAAGTGAAACTGTCAGTCGCTCAGTCGTGTCCAACTCTGCAATCCCATGGACTGTAGCCCAACAAGTCCTGTATCCAGGGATTCTCCAGGCAAGAATACTGAAGTGGATTGCCATGCCCTCCTCCAAGGCATCTTTCTGACCCAGGGTTAGAACCCGGGTCTCCTGCACTGCAGGCAGATTCTTTACTGTCTGAGCCACTATATACCAACATAAAATAAAAAGTTAAAAAAAAAAAGAAAGAAAGCCTCCTTTGTAAAACTGCATTACATCCAGCCCTAATACAAATCTTGGTCGGTAGGGAAAAATTAATTTCTAAATGATTCACTGATAGTCTATAAAATTAAACAATCTTTTTACCCCAAACAAATATTATGAAATGTTGCATAATATATATTCCTCTAACAAATTCACAAATTACAAATAACTAACACATTAGTGCTACAACAGTTCTGCAGGAAAGAACCTGTTTCAATTGTATACAAAAGCAGTCCTCAAACTTACCTAAACATGGAACTTTTTAAAGTACTATATTTATTAACATAATATAGAACTAGCATTCCACAGTATATTCCCTTGGAAATCATACCATGGAGCATTTAGTCCTAAGAGAATGAAACTCAACAGAAAGTGAAACCCATTGATAATTGACACAAACACACAAAATACATATAATTTCTTCCTTTTAATCAGCATTAGAGACCAACACAAACTTATAATTTCTCTTTGAGCTTTCCCACATACCTCATCAGTGGCTCCCAACCTTGGCTGCAAATGTAAGTCACTTTGGCAGTTTGGGGGACGGGGAACATAATGCTCAAGCTTTACTTCCAGAACAATTAAACCAGAATCTCTAGTTTAGCCATCAATAGGTTTTAAAAGGTCCTCAGGCAAACCTATACCAATGAAGGTTAAGCACATTGTTGTAGATGAAAAGTGTGCTAACTCTAAAATGGTTAATGGTAGAGTTTGGGGAAATGGAAAAGGGAATATGAATTCCACCTAATTCAGTTAGAAACTCTTCATCTGAAAAAAGAATTGGCTATATTTATTTTGCATACAATACTGGATCTCAAATATTCCTAGCCTTCTCTGTACTTGTCATCACTGCATAATGGCAGTTTAATGCTATTACTAGAATATGCTAAATTGTTGATGGCCAACAATTTCTTTAAGAGAAGTTTTCATTTTAAACAAACAGAACTAAATTTTCTAATATTTGCCAAATTGGAATCACTGGTCTCAAGTTTTCGTTTGATTCCCATAAAACACAGCCAGAAGTAAACTGCAAAGCCAAAGCTTGCAACTGTCTTCCTGGAAAATACAGTTTTTAAAACTGCCTATCATAGGAGGTTAGTTAAATGATGCATTTTATAGCCATCATTCCAAACTTGGAAATGTTATCATCCAAAATACAATGAAGGTATTACAATAGTTGAAAACCCATGTTTCAAAGCACATTTAAAAGTTAATCTTCCTGGGGATGCATTTCCCCTCCAGGAAAGGAGAGGGAAGAAAAAAGTAATAATACATCCCTCAACCCAGCACTTACAAAGAAGTCAGAAGCTGCAAAACAAATCAACATAAAATGTCTGGTTATCCTGGCTATCATCTTTAATTCTCATCATCTTTCAATACACAATGAATACAACAGTATGATTTCCTAAATTTAATCTGAACTTCCAAACCTACTCACCCTTTCAACCTTCCACTTCATTCCGCATAATTAGCTCAGAAAAATGATATAAGTATATACATACATATATATATATATCACTTTTAACTCATTTGCTCTCTAGGTCATAGGACAGAAAAACATTCTCCACTGTCTTTCTCTTCCTCCTGTGCAGTGTCTGCGATACTTTGCTCAGGCTTTCTCTAGTTGCAGGATTCGGGTTTACTGAAGGGACTTCTCTTGTGGTGGAGCACAAGGTCTGGAGCACACGGGCTCAGATGTCCCGCCGCATGCGAGAACTTCCCGGACCAGGGATCGAACCCATGTTCCCTGTACTGGCATGCATATTCTTAACCACTGGACCACCAGGGAAGTCCTCTCTCCACTGTTGCTTATTTTGTCTTTGCAAAGGCACTCAGGAGGTCCTTTCCACAAGGAATGCCTTTCCTCTTGCCTCCATTAAATCATGTAGGCGGTGGAATGGTCTAGAAAACACCTTAATCTAATCTCAACCCTGCTCTCTGCTCAGAAACTCTTCCACAAGGCCTGCCCTCATCTTGATCAACATACACCTTTTACCTTTCCTACTCAAACACTTTCTCCTGAGGGCAGCCTTCCCTGACTTTTCTGAGTAGAACAAATCACTCCTGTTTTCTCTATTACTGTTGCCATGCTGGCTGGCATTCCAGTGCCACTTCTTCTTAAGTGTGACCCTTCTGAGGACAAGGGCCAGATGGAAACCTTCCCTTCTCCCACAATCCTACACCTGGACAGTATCGAGTTCATAAGGAGGGTGGAAACTGTCTCACAAATGGCCTCCTTAGCATCTCTGTAAGTTCAGTTCAGTTCAGTTGCTCAGTTGTGTCCGACTCTTTGAGACACCATGAACTGCAGCATGCCAGGCCTCCTGTCCATTTCCAACTCCCGGAGCATACCCAAACTCATGTCCATTGAGCCTGTGATGCCATCTAACCATCTCATCCTTTGTCATCCCCTTCTCCTCCTACCCTCAATTTTTCCCAGCATCAGGGTCTTTTCAAATGAGTCAGCTCTTTGCATCAGGTGGCCAAAGTAATGGAGTTTCAGCTTCAACATCAGTCCTTCCAATGAACACTCAGGACTGATCTCCTTTAGGATGGACTGGTTGGATCTCCTGGCAGTCCAAGGGACTCTCAAGAGCATCTTTATATAGCCTATATGTAATCTTTCATTCTAAGCTCTTCTTGGGAACATCATTCCCTTCTGCTTGAAGGCTCTCTGAAGGCAGAAATTATTTCTCCTCTAGTATTTCCACTGGATAAGGAAATAGCAACCCACTCCAGTACTCCTGCCTGGAAAATCCCATGATTGGAGGAGGCTGGTAGGCTACAGTCCATGGGGTCACTAAGAGTCAGGCACGACTGAGCAACTTCATTTTTTTTCACTTTAGTATTTCCATAAAACCAGAAGGTGACAGAAGAAGTCTCTAGGTGACAGACTATGAGGTTAACACACTGTATTTTTTAATATTTGACAGGGAAGCTAAAGTGAAGTGCTACTCACAAATGAGAAGAAACACAACATTTGTGTTCCAACTAAGCATTGAAATATACTATTTCCTCAATTTTATTAATATTCCCTCTCAATCTACTGGCTGAATCCAGGAAAAATTTAGGCTCTCCCAATCTACCAACGTAGGGACCACACCACAGAGCTTCCCAAACACCATCTCCTACTGACTTACACATGGATTTGGAGCATTGTCTTGGAAAATCCCATAGAAAAATATAACAGGAAGAAGTTCTATTTAAGAAAACAACTCCAAGCTCACTGAGTTTACAGTTTTTTTATTCGCATGGGATTAAGGTTTCTTGGTAACTCCAAAGTAAACAGGCACATGGGAATTGAAGATTTTATTCCCCTCTCTCTCAAAAAACTAATTGATTGTGAACTCAAGAAAGAAAATCGAGAAGGAAACACAGAAGCCTGTATACATAATATTTGCCTGTAGTTGGTTTCATCTCTGGCTAAATTCCTTCGTTTCCAATCATCATCACTTTAACCATTAAGAAGCAGAAAATTTTAATAAGTAGATGATAATCTAGGGTGACAAAAGTACTAAAAGTAATAAATGCTAAAGAAGAAAGGCACACTTATACACTCCTCCTAGATCATTTTGATTTCACCAAGGGGGAAAAAGAGGTAATGAAATCTTTTTTTTTTTTTTTTTTACCACTTAAAGTGACAAAAGGCAGCTCCTTTCAAGAAGGAATTTGCTTCCAACGAAATAAAAACCTGCCAAAGAACTAGTTTGGACAAGCCACGACTGCTGAACATACAAAATAAGAGTGTAACATTCGGGATATTTAATGATTTAATTCAAGGATCATGTTACTTAAAGAAGCAAAGAGTAACAACATGTTCTCCCTAACCACTACTAAGAAACACAGAAAATGTTGTACAGCTGTACTAACCACTCTGCATGCTGGCTGACTATAAATTTCCCTCAAAAAGTATAACACCAACTAAAACAATGTTAGTGCCAATGTCCAAGGTGAAGGAGGAAATCATACAATGTACAATAAAAGTCCACAAGAAAACCATTTTGGAAAATCAGGACAGCACAAGTTTTTTCCACCAAAGATATTAACAGCAATAATTTAATTCAAGGATCATGTTACTTAAAGAAGCAAAGAGTAACAACATGTTCTCCCTAACCACTACTAAGAAACACAGAAAATGTTGTACAGCTGTACTAACCACTCTGCATGCTGGCTGACTATAAATTTCCCTCAAAAAGTATAACACCAACTAAAACAATGTTAGTGCCAATGTCCAAGGTGAAGGAGGAAATCATACAATGTACAATAAAAGTCCACAAGAAAACCATTTTGGAAAATCAGGACAGCACAAGTTTTTTCCACCAAAGATATTAACAGCAATGATGACCTTATGATTCTTTGAATAATGCTGGCAACTAGCTACCAAAAAGAAACACCCTGAATAAGAATACTGAAAAGTGAAAGTGAAAGTCGCTCAGTCGTGTCCGACTCTTTGTGACCCCATGGACTGTAGCCTACAACACTCCTCTGTCCATGGGATTTTCCAGGCAAGAGTACTGGAGTGGGTTGCCATTTCCTTCTCCAAAGGATCTTTCCAACCCAGGGATCGAACCTGGGTATCCCGCATTGAAGGCAGATACTTTACCATCTGAGCCACCAGGGAATAAGAATACTATTCATATACAAAGACATATGTGTGTATATACATACATATACATATACACACATATACATACACATACATATATACACACACACACACATACAAATGCACACACACATATATGTATGAATTCTATTCAGAGTGTTCATGAAAACAAACCATACCAGTATACGATGAATGAGCTTCCCTGGTGGCTCAAATGGTAAAGAATCCATCAGCAATGCAGAAAATTGGGGTTCGATCCCTGTGTCAGGAAGATCCCCTGGAGAAGTGAATGGCAACCCACTCCAGTATCCTTACCTGAGAAATCCCACGGACAGAAGAGCTTAGTGGGCTACAGTCCAAGGGGTCACAAGAGTCAGACATGACTTAGCCATAAACCACAACCACATATGATGAACACTCCATCTGAACAGAATTCATGTGTATGTGCTACTATATACATAATTTAATGACCATTGTGGGAGGATGACTTATGTCTTATTTAGAGAGCATTGCTCCTTTAAAGATGCAACTTAATTTGAGATACTCATTGAAGAGTTAAACTATTCTACACACACACACCAAATTTTGTTAACAAGTACAAGCATAACCTTTTGAAGAGGTGGTGGTTTACTCACTAAGCCATGTCAGACACTCATGACCTAGTGGACTGTGGCCCACCAGGCTCCTTTGTCCATGCAATTTCCCAGGCAAGAATACTGAAGTGGGTTGCCATGTCCTACTCCAGAGAATCTTCCCAACCAAGGAATCGAACCCTTGTCTCCCGAAAAGCAGGGAGTTTACTGCATTGTAGGCAGATTCTTCACTGCTGATCCACCAGGGATTCCCTCTGAAGAGGATAATTATGAAATTATTCAAGCAATCGAATACCTTTTATACATTTCCATCTGAAACTTAATTACAAAGCTTTCCAGTTTCTCAACCTCATCAAGAGAAAGGAAGAAGACTGCAAAGACACCTATCAATTCAAACGAGAAATATCACAAACTGCCAGCTCCCCACCAGAGGCATGAATCACTTCTGGTACATTTGCTTCTCAAGTTGTTTTTGTTTTGCTCCACATTTCCTTCTGTGGACTGGTTTCTTCTGTTGACTCAGCTTCTCCTTCCTATAACCCTAGAGCTTACCTGTGGCCCATATGGCCATTGCTGGCTTCTCCGCGATCCCACCGGGTATCGTGACATTTCCCTCCACAGTCCCACAGCCACTCGAGGTCTTAGTTTCCCCAGTCTGATAGGGACAAGTCTTGCTCAGAGTTTTCAAAGCCAGCCACACAGGTCATGGCCAGTATCTACAGAAGGTTCATCTTTGGACCTGGTGCCACATCTAGGCCTGCTGGCTGAGGCTGGAAGAGCCAGAAAACAGGTGATGCAAAACACAGCCTGCTCCCCTCCTTCCACGGGAGGGGACAAGAAAAGATAGGCATATAATCACACAAATGACAAAGTCCATACATTTAAAAGTACTAATCAGAGACAAAACAAGATAATAGTTGAATTAGCCAAAGGACAAACCCTAAAGCAATCTATTTAGTCAAAATAAAATGCAAAATGTTAAAAACATCAGGTAAAAGGCTGTTCTTTAAGAAGCCAGAAGGGATTCCTAAACTGAAGAAAAGACTGACTCATAAGATGACAATAAGCCATTATTGTATGTCTCCTGGATAAAGTAAAATAGACCATCCCCATGGAAAAGAAATGTAAAAAAGCAAAATGGCTGGGAGGCCTTACAAATAGCTTGGAAAAGAAGAGAAGCAAAAAGCAAAGGAGAAAAGGAAAGATATAAGCATCTGAATGCAGAGTTCCAGAGAACAGCAAGAAGAGATAAGAAAGCCTTCCTCAGCCATCAATGCAAAGAAATAGAGGAAAACAACAGAATGGGAAAGACTAGAGATCTCTTCAAGAAAATTAGAGACACCAAGGGAACATTTCATGCAAAGATGGGCTCGATAAAGGACAGAAATGGTATGAACCTAACAGAAGCAGAAGATATTAAGAAGAGGTGGAAGAATACACAAAAGAACTATACAAAAAGGATCTTCATGACCCAGATAATCATGATGATGTGATCACTCATCTAGAGCCAGACATCCTGGAATGTGAAGTCAAGTGGGCCTCAGAAAGCATCACTACAAACAAAGCTAGTGGAGGTGATGGAATTCCAGTTGAGCTGTTTCAAATCCTAAAAGATGATGCTGTGAAAGTGCTGCACTCAATTTGCCAGCAAATCTGGAAAACTCAGCAGTGGCCACAGGACTGGAAAAGGTCAGTTTTCATTNGTGTGATTAGATTGACTAGTTTTCTGTGAGTATGGTTTCAGTGTGTCTGCCCTCTGATTCCCTCTTGCAACAGCTACCACCTTACTTGGGTTTCTCTTACCTTGGGCGTGGGGTATCTCTTCACGGCTGCTCCAGCAAAGCACAGCCACTACACCTTACCTTGGACGAGGGGTATCTCTTTACCGCCACCGTTCCTGACCTTCAAAGTAGATAGCTCCTCTAGGCCCTCCTGTGCCTGCCCAGCCACCACTCCTCGGGTTGCTCAACTGCATGTTGCATTAAAGTCATGCCAGAGACATCTTTACTGGTTTTGAGAAGCACTGGGAGGAGAATGAGCTATGGACCAAATAACCAAATCCCCTTGTATGTTCCAACATGCTGTGCTGTGCTCAGTCGCCTAGTCATGTCCAACTGTTTGCAACCCCATGGACTATAGCCTGCTAGGTTCCCCTGTCTGTGGGATTTCCCAGGCAAGAGTCCTGGAGCAGGTTGCCATTTCCTCCCCCAGAAGTCTTCCTGAGCCAGGGATTGAACCTGGTCTCTTGCATCTCCTGCATTTACAGGCAGATTCTTTACCACTGTGCCACGTGGGAAGCTCTGCCATGCGAAGCCCTGCCACATTATAAACATGTATTCAGTGGGGCTGTCTATCGCAGCTAACATCCCACATGACCAGAATTGAAGCTAACTCAGTCGTTTCTTCAATCTCTTCCAGACCTGGCTGGGCTGGACAGCTGGGCAGCAGGATAGGGCAGCCTGAGCATAAATAGGTGGGGACAATATTTACTGTTTATCAACAAGGTGCTGATGTGGCAAGCTACCCATAATATCCCTGCTCAGAGATATGGTGACACACTGTATCTCTCTCCAAGGCCTCTTGTCCACCTATGGTTTGAGTGATTATGTCTAATTCCACCTCGGCACTTCATGTGCTTTGCAAACTGATGACCTCATACTTCATGCCAGGATATTCTTGCTTATCCTGGGAATCTAAGACATTCTTATTATCATTATGCATTCAGAATGTTGATTTCTATGATACAAAAAATGTTAGGAACTGGCACATCTGTGCAACCAGAACTGACAAAACCTGTCTTTTTCTTGCATTGCATAAAATAGTC
Source organism: Aepyceros melampus (assembly GCA_006408695.1). Lineage (NCBI taxonomy): Eukaryota > Metazoa > Chordata > Mammalia > Artiodactyla > Bovidae > Aepyceros > Aepyceros melampus. The sequence continues at coordinate 57,687 of SJXQ01009979.1, forward strand.
GAGGAATAAATTGGCCTCTAATAAAACTACTCTTTATTATCACAGGAGCTCTCTGCAGTACACAGATCAGATGCTTTAAAGGAATAAAACCACTAGTGTTGATACACTGTACCCCCTGGCATATGTAAAGATGCAGAAAAATGACATACAAATATATAAAATTTTAAAGTGATTTCATGGGAAGATGTTAAAAATTTTCCAAGATTCTCAGTTTATAAAACCAAATTTCAAAAAGTTTTAGGACATCAACAAAAGGTTTAGTGCTTCAGTAAGACCTAGCCCAGTAACTAATGAACCTGGAGGATCCAATCTAGGCAAAACTATGTTTTTTTTTTCACAGTATTTTAAAGAACATTAAATCTCTGATGGTCCCAGATTATGCTTTAGAAGAGTTCAAAGAAATGGCTTTGATAGAGATGGCTTTGAATGTGGACAGATGATCATTTCTAAGAGGAAACATGAAACTAGGTTGAGGCAGTGACAGCAAAGAGCAAACGTAGGTCCAGGAGCCTGTAAGCGAGGTTAGCCTTTAAACATGGCAAGGGGCCTGCCGCACGGGTACCTCAGAACGAGAACAAGTTAAAATGCTACTGGCAGAAGCAGGAAAGCGTCCAAGCTATCCTGCAGGACTTCTAGTTCCCAGGTGAGACTGATAAGATGGGTTTATCCAGAAGAGATATGAAGGGGACATTAAACAATTTTTCTGTTGAAGAAGTAGTTTTAGAAACTCCTAGGAAACAAAGCATGCTGACCTGAACTTAATTCATGAACCTGACCTAACTGGGAGTGAGCCCTAGGCTCCCTGACTGGTGATAGGCCTTAGAGGCCATGTAGTCAAAGTACCTACATCAGAGTTCCCTGAAGGGCTGCCTGCAAAACAGCTGGAGCAACATCTTCCTCCTCTGACCCAGGCCACTCCATGGGGCTTCTGATTCAATTGGTCTAGAATGAAGACCAAGCATCTCTACTTTCAACAAGCTCTGCTGTTGGAGATGCAACTTGGAAAGAGAGGGACAGATCAGGCTGATAGAGCTCAGGGTCTACGAACCTGGCGCACCTGCCACCTGGATACAGATACTTGGATGAATTTCCAGGCAGGAAGTCACATCAAGGGACTATCAGACAGGGCGTCCCAGCAAAAGGCTAGGGCAGGGTAACATGTAGTGATCCAAGTAGACAGGCAGGCGGGCAGAGGCCAGCAGCTCCACCTAAAAGTCAAGAAGGAGGCGTAGTCACAGCTAAGGCCAGATTCAGAGGCAGATACTCAGTCCTGAAAATTATCAGGCTCTGAGAGGGGATCCACACAGGCACAGGTAGGGAAGGACCAAAGAAGTCCAAGGGGGTAGGCAAAGCTGGAGCTCAGTCATGAAAGTAAGACAGAAACCCGCTCTTTAACACTAAGATGGAACAAAGGGGAATTAGTATTTGCTGAATAATTCTCTGTAAAGTACTTTTTACAGGCTCTCTCCTATTCCCCTCCTTATGTTACCCTAATGCGTGCTGATAATCCTGAAAGATGATGCTGTGAAAATGTTGCACTCAATATGCCAGCAAATCTGGAAAACTCAGCAATGGCTACAGGACTGGAAAAGGTGATTTTTCATACCAATCCCAAAGAGAGGCAATGCCCAAGAATGCTCAAACTACTGCACAGTTCCACTCATCTCACATGCTAGTAAAGTAATGCTCAAAATTCTCCAAGCCAGGCTTCAGCAATACATGGACTGTGAACTCCCTGATGTTCAAGCTGGTTTTAGAAAAGGCAGAGGAACCAGAGATCAAATTGCCAACATCTGCTGGATCATGGAAAAAGCAAGAGAGTTCCAGAAAAACATCTATTTCTGCTTTATTGACTATGCCAAAGACTTTGACTGTGTGGATCACAAGAAACTGTGGAAAATTCTGAAAGAGATGGGAATACCAGACCACCTGACCTGCCTCTTGAGAAACCTATATGCAGGTCTGGAAGCAACAGTTAGAACTGGACATGGAAAAATAGACTGGTTCCAAATAGTAAAAGGAGCACGTCAAGGCTGTATATTGTCATCCTGCTTATTTAACTTATATGCAGAGTACATCATGAGAAATGCTGGACTGGAAGAAACACAAGCTGGAATCAAGATTGCCAGGAGAAATATCAATCACCTCAGATATGCAGATGACACCACCCTTATGGCAGAACGTGAAGAGGAACTCAAAAGCCTCTTGATGAAAGTGAAAGAGAAGAGTGAAAAGGTTGGCTTAAAGCTCAACATTCAGAAAACAAAGATCATGGCATCTGGTCCCATCACTTTATAGGAAATAGATGGGGAAACAGTGGAAACAGTGTCAGACTTTATTTTTTTGGGCTCCAAAATCACTGCAGATGGTGACTGCAGCCATGAAATTAAAAGACGCTTACTCCTTGGAAGAAAAGTTATGACCAACCCAGATAGTATATTCAAAAGCAGAGACATTACTTTGCCAACTAAGGTCCATCTAGTCCAGGCTACGGTTTTTCCAGTGGTCATGTATGGATGTGAGAGTTGGACTGTGAAGAAGGCTGAGCGCCGAAGAATTGATGCTTTTGAACTGTGGTGGTGGAGAAGACTCTTGAGAGTCCCTTGGACTGCAAGGAGATCCAACCGGTCCATTCTAAAGGAGATGAGCCCTGGGTGTTCTTTGGAAGGAATGATGCTAAAGCTGAAACTCCAGTACTTTGGCCACCTCACACAAAGAGTTGACTCATTGGAAAAGGCTCTGAGGCTGGGAGGGATTGGGGGCAGGAGGAGAAGGGGATGACAGAGGATGAGATGGCTGGATGGCATCACGGACTCAATGGACTTGAGTCTGGGTGAACTCCAGGAGTTGGTGATGGACAGGGAGGCCTGGCGTGCTGTGATTCATGGGGTCGCAAAGCGTTGGACACGACTGAGTGACTGAACTTAACTGATCTGAACTGAACTGAACTTCAGAAGAACCAACCTTAAGATGATCTTGAAACCTGACTGTTTAAACAAAATACAAAGAATTACAAAATCCTTACCATTTATTTTACCATATTAATTTGCCCTTTGGCTGTCCCTCTAATGTACCACAATGACCCTAATTCAGGCCCTAGTCAGCAAAACTTACAGCTTTAGCCAGAACTTTTCTCACTATACAGGCACAGTCTACATGCTCAAGAGAGCATGCTAATCAATAGTTTAAAGAAAATAATTTATATTTTATTAACAACAGTCAAAGTCGAAAAAGCATCTTCAGGTCCTGGCTGCCACCAACCAGCTGTTTGACCTTTAAAATACAAAAAACAAACCAATTCAACACTATTCAGATCATTATCTAGAAGAAAATGACATCACCATCACGCCCATTTTTCAATATGCCATTCTTCTATAAACACATTTATTTATTTTGGGGGGGGGTGTGGACCTTTTTTTTATTTCAAATCTAGTAAGAGATATTTATTTTATTTTTTTTTATTTTTTAATTAATTTATTTATTTGTTTTTCTTTACAATATTGTATTGGTTTTGCCATACATTGACATGAATCCACCACAGGTGTACATATGTTCCCCATCCTGAAACCCCCTCCCTCCTCCCTCCTCGTACCATCCCTCTGGGTTGTTCCAGTGCACCAGCCCCAAGCATCCAGTATCATGAATCGAACCTGGACTGGCGATTCATTTCACATATGATGTTTTACATGTTTCAATACCACTCTCCCATATCATCCCGCCCTCACTCTCTCCCACAGAGTCCAAAAGACTGTTCAGTACATCTGTGTCTCTTCTGCTGTCTTGCATACCTTAGGGTTATTGTTACCTTCTTTCTAAATTCCATATATATGCATTAGTATACTGTGTTGGTGTTTTTCTTTCTGGCTTACTTCACTCTGTATACTAGGCTCCAGTTTCATCCCCTCATTAGAACTGATTCAAATGCATTCTTTTTAATGGCTGAGTAATACTCCATTGTGTATATGTACCACGGCTTTCTTATCCATTCATCTCCTGATGGACATCTAGGTTGCTTCCATGTCCTAACTATTGTAAACAGTGCTGCAATGAACATTGGGGTACATGTGTCTCTTTCGATTCTGGTTTCCTCAGTGTGTATGCCCAGCAGTGGGATTGCTGGGTCATGTGGAAAATTCTTCAAGAGATGGGAATACTAGACCACCTGACCTGCCTCTTGAGAAACTCATATGCAGGTCAGGAAGCAACAGTTAGAACTGGACATGGAACAACAGACTGGATCCAAATAGGAAAAGGAGTACGTCAAGGCTGTATATTGTCACCTTGCTTATTTAACTTATATGCAGAGTACATCATGAGAAACGCTGGGCTGGAAGAAACACAAGCTAGAATCAAGATTGCCGGGAAAAATATCAATAACCTCAGATATGCAGGTGACACCACCCTTATGGCAGAAAGTGAAGAGGAACTCAAAAGCCTCTTGTTGAAAGTGAAAGAGGACAGTGGAAAAAGTTGGCTTAAAGCTCAACATTCAGAAAACAAAGATCATGGCATCCGGTCCCATCACTTCATGGCAAATAGACGGGGAAACAGTGGAAACAGTGTCAGACTTTATTTTTTGGTGCTCCAAAATCACTGCTGATGGTGTCTGTAGCCATGAAATTAAAAGATGCTTACTCCTTGGAAGAAAAGTTATGACCAACCTAGATAGCATGTTGAAGAGCAGAGACATTACTTTGCCAACAAAGGTCTGTCTAGTCAAGGCTAAGATTTTTCCAGTGGTCATATATGGATGTCAGAGTTGGAATGTGAAGAAAGCTGAGCACCAAAGAATTGATGCTTCTGAACTCTGGTGTTGGAGAAGACTCCTGAGAGACCCTTGGACTGCAAGGAGATTCAACCAGTCCATTCTAAAGGAGATGAGCCCTGGGTGTTCTTTGGAAGGAATGATGCTAAAGCTGAAACCCAGTTCTTTGGCCACCTCATGCGAAGAGTTGACTCACTGGAAAAGACTCTGATGCTGCGAGGGATTGGGGGCAGGAGAAAAAGGAGACAACAGAGGATGAGATGGCTGGATGGCATCACTGACTCGATGAGCATGAGTCTGAGTGAACTCCGGGAGATGGTGATGGATAGGGAGGCCTGGTGTGCTGCGATTCTTGGGGTCACAAAGAGTCGGACACGACTGAGCGACTGAACTGAACTGATGGCAGTTCTATTTCCAGTTTTTTAAGGAATCTTGGTGTGGATGATTTTTAAAGTCTTTAAAGAACGTTACAATATTTCTTCTGTTTTATGTTTTTGGCCACGAGGCCTGTGGGATCTCAGCTCCCCAATTAGGGATCAAATCCATGCCCTGTGCACTGGAAGGCAAAGTCTTAACCAGGGAAGTCCCTGTACACCCACGTTAAAGCAGTAACGTTTAAAGCTCTTTACTAAATGTCACAGCGTTCCCTGGAGTCACGTGAAGAGTCACTGCCTTACCCCACTAGGCTGTCATGCTGTGGTCAAACCCTTTTCTGGGGAACCTTGTGGGGTCCATAATGAAGAAAGAAAATCAGGCAGGAGTTCCCACTAGTCACAGAACCAGGACAGGTGAACTCTTTCAAAGGATGCTCCCCGTATTTGCATGTTCTGGCCACCTTAACTGCCACACGATTTCCAAGCCAAAGGTCAGGTCAGACTACAGTGACAGAGCATGTGAGCAATTTCTAAGTGGGCTTACCTGCTAGTCAGAATTCTAGCATCCTTAATTTTATATTATGTACCTAGCAATGACAATATGAGCCAAACATTCCTCTTTATTTGGGTGAAGAATAAAAAAAAAAAAAAAAGCCAACTCAGTGCCTGAAGATTACATAGCCTTTAGCTAATTCTGGATCATATCTATACTATGGATATTATGGCCTCACTGTAACTGTACTCATCAGCCTATGCTCAAAATACTGTACCAGATACTGTTGCCACATTTAACATACAACATTGATTTGCTCCTAAAAGAGAATAGAATGGTAAGTGGTATGAAAATTAAGTCATATGATAAATAAAATTTAAGTTATCTTTAATCTGAAGACATAAAGATGTTATGTTAAAAAATCTTCAAAAAAAATTCTTACACCTCCAAATGGCAAAACAAGAAAAGCACGTGGATGAAAAAAAGATGAAAACTTTCTGAAAATCAGTACTGACTAAAAATTATTTGCCAGTGTTCTTGCCTGGAGAATCCTAGGGACAGGGAGCCTGGTGGGCTGCCGTCTATGGGGTCACACAGAGTCGGACATGACTGAAGTGACTTAGCAGCAGCAGCATACATATATGAGACCTGTACGGTCTTTATACCTGCTGTAGGTGATACAGAAGGAACTTCAGTACCTCATGGGAGGCAGAATCAAATGACCTTTGACACTTCTCTCAACAAAATATTGTGTGTTCTACAAATTGGCAATAATTTATGTATTCATGGACAACCTCAACCTAGATCAGCCATTATGATCTGTTTTGCTCCATGAGGCAATGGTGATTAATCTTGATTTTAAAAATAACATGGGCTCACTGCATAAAAAGTATAAAGAATATAAATCAACCATAATCTCACCATTGAGACAGAACTTAACATTTTACAATAATTTCTTAGTCATCTTTCCAGGCACAAATACATATAAGAAAATTTGAGTCAACGTATTTATATGCCTTTTGTCCTGATTTTTGCATTTATATGATAATCTATTTCCCAAGTCACTAAATACTGATGGCAAAAGCATGACTTTTAAGGCCTACATAATAATCCAATCGTAAACTCAATTTGATTTTCCACAGCATCCAATGCTTTGAGTCTGGATTTAGGAAGATAGAAGGACATTTTCACCAGCTACAACTAAACTTTCACATGGTATTGCTTTAAAAATACTTAACTATTATTTCACTATTGAATAATATTATTTAACTTCTAATTATTTAATAACTTAAAATTATTGTAAATAACTTTTAATACTTTTTTGATAACTTCTTTTTTAGTTATATAATAACTTTAATAACTTTTAAAATAATTATTTAAATAAATTTTAATTATTTTTAATAATAGTTAACTAATATTATTTAACTATTAATTTAATTTAATTTAACCATTAAATTAATTTAATAACTAGCTAATTAATTTAATTAGTTAATTAACTAATTGTTTAATTTAAATAACTATTAATTTAATTTAACTATTAAATAATAGTTAACTATTATTTAACAAGGCTTCCCAGGTGGCTCAGCTGGTAAAGAATGATGAGGGAGACCTGGGTTCGATCCCTGGATTAGGGATCGACCCCCTGGAGATGCAAAAGGCTACCCACTCTAGTATTCTGGCCTGGAGAATTCCATGTACGCTATAGTCCATGCGGACACGACTGAGCGACTTTCACTTTTCACGTTCACTATTATTAGTCACTTTAAAAAATCATAGTAGCCATTAGGGTATATTCGTGGCCATCAAACACCCAGTTTAAAGGAATCTCAACTGCATCCCCTATTTCCATGACTGCAGAGAGATGAATAAGAGAGTAAATGTGGTTCTCATAAAGCAGCGTGAAATGACTGCCAAAGAATACCTGACACGACAACAGAGATCAACAGGTCACTGTACAACACGCTCAAGAACATAGGCTTGACACCAGGCTCATCTTGTTCAAATCAACACAAAGACAGAACTTAGAGGACACTAAGAACAGAGAATGAGCAGATCGCATAAGATAGTCTTTTTTCTGAATCTTTTCTCACTAACCCTTAACTGCTAAACTCTGCTGGAAGACAGAAAGCAAATTAAAAGATATAAAAATAGGACAGGTTCTTACCTTTAACAACTTCCTAAAAGATGACCATATGCAAAAAGAATCTAAAAAAGAGTGGATATACATATATATGCATAACCGATTCACTTCGCTGTACACATGAAACCAGAACAACACTGTAAATCAACTATATTTCAATAAAAAATTTTAAAAATAAATAAGATTAACTAATTGTTTAATTTAAATAACTATTAATTTAATTTAACTATTAAATAATAGTTAACTATTATTTAACAAGGCTTCCCAGGTGGCTCAGCTGGTAAAGAATGATGAGGGAGACCTGGGTTCGATCCCTGGATTAGGGATCGACCCCCTGGAGATGCAAAAGGCTACCCACTCTAGTATTCTGGCCTGGAGAATTCCATGTACGCTATAGTCCATGCGGACACGACTGAGCGACTTTCACTTTTCACGTTCACTATTATTAGTCACTTTAAAAAATCATAGTAGCCATTAGGGTATATTCGTGGCCATCAAACACCCAGTTTAAAGGAATCTCAACTGCATCCCCTATTTCCATGACTGCAGAGAGATGAATAAGAGAGTAAATGTGGTTCTCATAAAGCAGCGTGAAATGACTGCCAAAGAATACCTGACACGACAACAGAGATCAACAGGTCACTGTACAACACGCTCAAGAACATAGGCTTGACACCAGGCTCATCTTGTTCAAATCAACACAAAGACAGAACTTAGAGGACACTAAGAACAGAGAATGAGCAGATCGCATAAGATAGTCTTTTTTCTGAATCTTTTCTCACTAACCCTTAACTGCTAAACTCTGCTGGAAGACAGAAAGCAAATTAAAAGATATAAAAATAGGACAGGTTCTTACCTTTAACAACTTCCTAAAAGATGACCATATGCAAAAAGAATCTAAAAAAGAGTGGATATACATATATATGCATAACCGATTCACTTCGCTGTACACATGAAACCAGAACAACACTGTAAATCAACTATATTTCAATAAAAAATTTTAAAAATAAATAAGTAAGCAAAAGATGACCAGATAACCTGTTGGGGGCGGTTGTTTCTTTCTTCCAAGTCACATATGTGCCATTCACCTCTATTTAGTCAGTTGTAGAAGAGAAGAGTGATGGATTCTCTCAATGAAACTTACACTCAGGGTCATAAAGCTGTCGTCAGAAATAAGAACTCAGGGTCCCTGAATGTTAGCTGTAAGCCTAACTATCCATTTGTGATGACATCCATTGCTGACAACCTTTAAGTTTGGAATCGAAATCAACCCTGTCATTCTGCAGGCTTCTCCGCCCATTTTCACAACCATGGCATCAAATACTCCACTGTACATACATATTTTGGGAATGTTTGAATTGCAAAACACGTGAATATAGTCCCTACTGAAATACACACTGAGACTAAAATGTCAAATATCCTAATTTTATTTGATTTTACATGTTTAAGCAAAAAGCCTCAATGTCAGAGAAAGCATACCAGGAGCTACAGTGAAGTGAATGGTACTTTTAAATAATTAAATCAAAAGTTATTTCTATGACCAGAGGACTATGAGCTATCCAAACTAAACAAACTAATGGCCAGTGGAGAAGGAAGAAATTGTAGTTAGACATTTCTGTCTCCCTTCCAATAAAAATATTTAAGTAGTCCTCATCTAAGACCACCTAATGTACTTGTTTTGAGATACAAAGGGAGCCAGCCATTCCTCCAAGCAATTTACCCCAGAAGACAACATTTGCTACTTTCCAGTCTCAAAATGACAAAAGTAATCTATTTGCCTAAAAAGATGAACTTGAGGGTAGTAAAAATATACCACATAAACCATCAAACAGTTTCTTATTTATACTGGCCTTAGTGATAAGCCCTTCTGAAAAACCATAGTTTACAGGTCAGTTTTCTAACTGACGTATTTTAAGGATATAAAATACCCCACATTTAAAACATGCAATGTGTACTTTGTGGAAAAATTATGTATATAACCCAATGTAACAGAAAATCTGGTTTCATCAATTACAACACTCACTGGATTTTCCCCTCTTCGGCCAACAGGATTTAAGATTCCTAAAGCATTTTGCTTTAATGAATCACATTTGTAATACAATCACTTTACTCATCCCCACCTAATACAGTGTAACACATTTTCCCCTCCAAGATCTCACCATAGTCATTTCACAAGAGAAATGTAAAAAAAAAACTGATTAAAGGAAACAGGACAGACAGTGAGTAAGCATGAACTACTGCCCATAGAACTGTAAAACTCCGGGCAGATCATTTCCATGTGTTTCAGTTAAAGTTGCCATGACAAGTGGACAAAAACTAGACAGAAAGCGATAAAAGTTGAATCCATTCCCTCCTTTTGTAAGTATAGTTAGAGTCAAAGAATAAAAAACACAATTACTGAAGGATATGCAAAATTCTAACATAGGAAAATATCTGGGATGTATCCAATATGGTCTAATTTGTAATCTCATCAGCCAATTAAAGAACATTAAAAAGCATTTTATATACATTTTTAATATATAGAAAAAGGGACTAAAGTATATAAATAATAATGCCAGAGAAGACTCTTGAGAGTCCCTTGGACAGCAAGAAGATCCAACCAGTCAATCATAGAGGAAATCAACTCTGAATATTCATTGGAAGGACTGATGCTAAAGCTCCAGTACTTAGGCCACCTGATGCAAAGAGCCAACTCATTGGAAAAGACGGCTATACTGGGAAACACTGAAGGCAGAAGGAGAAGGGAGTGACACAGGATGAGAAGGTTGGATGGTATCAGTGACTCAATGGACATGAGTGTGAGCAAACTCCAAGAGATGCTGGGAAGCCAGGCATGCTGCAGTCCAAGAAGTCACAATGAGTCAGATACAACTTAGGGACTGACAGCAAATGTATAGAGTAGTTTTCTTTCAAAGGTAGGGTTACTAAGTAGATATTTTTTCTTTTTCTTGCATGTGAATCATGTATTTGTTATAAACAACTTAAAAATGACTTGCTATAAGGAAAGAAAAAGATTTAGTATAAGTGCAAGTGAAGTCGCTCGGTTGTGTCCGACTCTTTGCAACCCCATGGACTGTAGCCTACCAGGCTCTTCCGTCCATGGGATTTTTCCAGGCAAGAGTACTGGAGTGGGTTGCCATTTCCTTCTCCAGGGGATCTTCCCAACTCGGATCTCCCACATTGTAGGCTTTACCGCTTTACCATCTGAGCTACCAGGGAAGTCTCTAATATAAGTGACTAGGAAATTAAATCTATAAATCAAACTGAGTATCAAAACGTGATAACATTTAGTTTTATCAAATTTTTCTGACGATAGCAAATTTTATACAAATCACTTCCCCCATTAAAAGATATTATAGGTTGAGCCATATCCTCCAAAATTCATAATGTTGAAATCCTAACCACCAGTAAGTACCTCAAATGCGAAATGACTGGAAACAGGGTCACTGCAGATGCAATTATTGAGATAAGATCACTAGACAGAGCCCTAATCCAATAGGGCTGTTGTCCTTATAAAAAAGGAGATATTGGACACAGACAGACACACACAGGGAGAACTCCACATGCAGACATCAGGTTGAAGCTTCGAGAAGCCAGGAACACCAAAGATGGTGAGCAAATCTCCAGGAGCCAAGAGAGAGGCGTGGACCAGATCCTCTCTCAGCACTCAGAAGGCAGAGCCCCGCCCATACCTTGACCATAAACTGCTAGCCTCCAGAACTGTGAGACAATCCATTTTATTGTGTAAGTCACTCCATCTGTGGTACACTTTTACAGCAAGATAATACAAAAGGTTTCAAAGCATAACACAGAGACATGACCCTCTTGACATTATTTCTTCCTGACAATCTGCCTTTAGTTAGGCAGCACTTGCAAAATCAGTATTTCCTCCAGACACTCCTCCTCCCACCCCTATGACTACAGTTACATAAGGCCACATACATGAGTTTTCTCCTATAGAATGTGAGAAACAACTGACATCCGACAGACCCGGACCTGGACCTAAAGACCACGGCACCTTCCACCTCCTCATCAGTTCACATGTGGCCACGGTAATGACCCAGCTTCAACCATATAAATGAGATGCATGCCTTAAGGAACAATCAGTCACGGAAGAGATGTGCGTCTCTCACTGACAACGTGAGACAGCACTACCCACCAAGCTGGAATACTCTCCTTGGAATGCTACATCAAAGAAGAACAAAGAACTGTTTTTTAAGGCATGATATTGTTGGATATATCCGCTATACCCGGTTAGTCTTTTACCCCAACGAGTACCATTGGAAATAAAACATTGTGTGTATGCATGCTAAGTTGCTTAAGTCGTGTCCAACTTTTTGTGACCCTATGGACTTAGCCCACCAGGCTCCTCTGTCCATGGGATTCTCCAGACAAGAATACTGGAGTGATTTGCCATGCTCTCCTCCAGGGGATCTTCCTGGCAATACACAGACAACAAAACAGTCTACAGAAAATCAGGAAGCTCCTTGAAATTAGTAGCTGTGACTCCAGGGGAGAATTTTAAGTGTAGAGTCAACTGAACAACTACACATTATGGCTCCAAATTTGACACAATAGATCTGATGATCCCAGCAGTTGTTAAACTATGATTTCAACCCTTTGTAGAAATCTAACCAGTTTTACTCTTAAAGATATTTAAAGTTTTATTTTTTCATTTTTGAAAATTATTAATGAAAATAGTTAATATAATCATAGTGTTATGGTTTTACATATATTTTGATAAAAATAATAATAATAATATCTAAAAGTCTCGTCCTCCTCTTCCAATCCTCTCATCAGGAAGTGTGCTCGCTTAGTCGCTTCAGTCGTGTCCAACTCTGTGCTACCCTATGGACTGTAGCCTGCCAGGCTCCTCTGTCCATGGCATTCTCCAGACAGGAATAATGGAGTGGGCTGCCATGCGCTCCCCTCCAGGGGATCTTCCTGACCCAGGGATTGAATCCACAGCATCTCCTGTATCTTCTGCATCACAGGTGGATTCTTTACCACTGAGCCACCCAGAAAGCCCATCAGGGAGAGCTAGTATGAATTCACGAGTTATACTTCCAGGCTTAGATCTGGAAGTATTAAAAAAAAATGAGGGGTGAGGATAGTCCAATTTTAAACTAAGCTCACAGATTTTAATGTCAATGTGAGTTTGTGATACATACCCTCAGAGTCAAAATCCAAAAGACATCCTAATAATAAGCACATATAACCTTCATATTTACATTTCCCTGAAAGAAAAAAAGCACTTTTTCAAAGATGCTCACAACCAGCAATGTGGTTTATTTTTGTTCCTAAATGTTTCCCAAAATGCTATTATTTTTAAATGGGAGATATGCAACTAAAAGAAAGTTCCTGGAGGACAATTCAATACTCCTCCTTTCCTTCATTCTAATATAGACTATAATTTATTCTTCTCTCTGGTCAAAACACTAAAAACTACTTTTCTGACATTTGAGCTGTTCCACCTTTATTAAGTTACAGGAGCTTTTTCCCATGGTAAGTATCCAAATCCGACACAGACCCTTGTTGATCAGGAAGACACTCTTTATTGAGCTAAAGAAGAAAATGAGATTAAAAAGTACTCCATTTAGTTACTCAGAGACCTCATTAACCTGTGATCAAGAATGGAATCCATGATTCCAACTCATGGTTTGTGGGATACACATATGTTCCTGGATTCAGACATGTGTTTCCATTTAAACTGCTGGAATGTATACATAGCTCTGTAAAGAGTGATAAATATTAGCAAATCTTCTAAGAATGAAGGTCCTTTATGACCACATACACCGTGTTTCGATTCAGTTTTTAAAATGTGAGTCATATAAAGCTGAACAGTCTGTTTTTTACATCTCTTCACAAGAACTCAAAAAAAAAAAAAAAAAGATCCTTCCATAGATTGCATCTATTTCTACCATCACAGACAAACCAAGGCAACTCTGTGATTTCGGTTTGTCTTCTCTTTTCTTTGCCTTGTGGCAAGCCCACCCCAGCCAAAAGCAGAGATTCTGAATTGCCCAAGCATTGGGTACAAGCGTACACGAACCAATGTCAGATAATACCAAGTAAGGGGGCTTCAGACACAGTAGACAAACTTCAACAGCAGGAGCCTAAAAAGCAGGGATGGAAAACTGTGGTCTGGCATATTCTATTTGGCCAGCACAGCAAATTTTTAATTAAATCCCCTTAGGAATGCACCCCCACCCCCATACAAAAAAGGTACTTCATCATATAGGACAGTACATCTCACGTGCACTATGGGCCTCTCAGATGACGCTTTGAAATGTGAATGCTGCATGAATTTCTCCACTCGGAGCTTTTCTCCATTCTGTTTCTTCACTCAGAATGCTCTTTCTACCCACCCAAGTCTATCCCTCCACTTGGCTAATTTCCACTCTTCAAAAGATCTCAAGAAGTCCTTTTTAATCTCCTCAAGTCCCAGTCAAGAGCTTAATCCTCTCTGGCCCAGACTCCCCTGCTATTTAGGCAGCTATATAATCAAACACCAGACTAATTCCTTTAGGGCGGGGACTATGCCTTGCTCATTTTGGTCTTTCCAGTGTGTTGCACACAGCAGGTGGTAAACAAATATTTTCAGAATGAAGAAAGGGCAAGACCAGTATCAGCTCTGAAAATATTCGCTTTTTATATCCTTGGAAGAAAATGCAGATGAATAATGAGCTTGACAAAAAAAAAAGATCAGATCACACAGAAAGCAAGAGAGTAAGGAAGCTTACTTGTAAAAGCCACATCTGGTCACACAGGTATTTTCCAAAAGCTTGATGACCTACCACAGCGATATTAACCACATCCATGGTTGCTACTGTGTGTCACTCTAGGACAACCTGTATATTTGTTCCTACATACATGCCTTCTGGATACCAACGACACACACAAATATCAACATAATAAACTCAAATGAACAAAAGAAAGAAGGATGGGAACTTGAGTCAACTTCTTGGCAAAGACAGACATTTTCCCTTACATAAAACACTTACTTTAAAACAGAGCTAACCAGAAGTAATCAACTGCTCTCGACAGTATCTCAAATCACTTGCCACCAGCTTTACTCCTGTTTCCCTTTATGACTGGCCAGGCTGACTTCACTGAAGGTCAGAACTTATAGAGGGCCGCCAGGGACACAACACACCAGGTTACCAGTAGTGAGCAGAGAGGTCCGGTAAGCATCTTCTGTCAATTTTACCACCCTACCCATGGTCATGCTTACCAGAAATGAAGCCTCTGACATGGGGAGAGGGGAGGAGCGGGTGAGATGTATGAAGAGAGTAACATGGAGACTTACATTACCATATGTAAAATAGATAGCTACCAATGTAAAATAGACAGGCAACGGGAATCTGCTGGATGTCTCAGGAAACTCAAACAGGGGCTCTGCATCAACCTAGAGGGGTGGGATGGGGTGGGGTGGGGTGGAGAGGGAGATGGGAGGGAGGTTCAAAAGGGAGGGGATATATGTATACCTATGGATGATTCATGTTGAGGTTTGACAGAAAACAACAAAATTCTGCAAAGCAATTATCCTTCTATTAAAAAATAATTTAAAAAAAAAAAGAAGAAGGAAATGAAGCCTCTGTAAGGGACTCCTCTCCAGCTCCCTAGGTCAGGTATGTGTTTAAGGAGGGAGGAAACAGGCAAAGAGAACAGGTAAAGAAGATAATCTGGCAGTCCTCATCGCCTTCAATGGAAAACTTCATAAAGTTTGCACAGAGGGAGCTGCCTTTGAAGGGTTCTGTCCCAAACAGCCTACCACCCTTTTCTTGCCCCGAGCATCTTCAGCTATAAACCTAGTCCCCTTCACAGAGAAGGGGAGCTTTCAGGGGCTTCCGATGTAGCTACTGAGACAGGTACATTTCTCTTTAATTATCGCCAAGACAGGAGTAAAAAATCACTTACCTTCTGAAAAAAGTCTTCCCCACTTTTGCCTTTTCCTTCGGCAGCAGCTGTAAATAAAAACGTATACATTTAAAATAGTTTCGTTTTCCAACATATGTATTCAAAACACTCTCAAGTTATCAGGCACAAGAACACAGAGGTAAACAAGATGCCAGCCACGTTCTCCCCAAGCTCAGTGCCTGTCCACAGGCCTCAACTGTGATATGAAATGGAAAATAAAACACTAATCCCATCAATCAGATATCTTTAGACACCTTCGCACTCTGTTTTGTCTGAAACCCTCACAAGTCTCTATTTTCACACACAGATGAAAGTAATCTTGTTTTTTTTTTTCATAGTTAAGGAGCTACACATACGAACAAATGCAACTACCAATAGAATCATCTGTACTGCTTGCTGTGAGTACTTCCTGTCTGGAATCAGTTCCAAGCAAGAGATTGCTTTTCAAGTGATGGCTCATCTGACAAGGCCTCCTTGGAGCTATTTCAGGTTTATGCTTTGCACTGACTATATAATCTACTTGGATTTCTGCTGGCATCATACATGACTTTAATTCACTCCTTTAGTCACATTGACAAAGAGAGAGACAAAAAAATCAAGAGAATTACAAAGTCAAGGTCAAGTTCTCAGACAACAAAATTTCACCTGAGACTAATTTAAAGGTTGTTGTATTTGAACATTTTTGTGTCTAAATGGTAGCCTACAAATAAAGGACAAGCCCAGTTTTATATGTGCAAAAGTTTTAAGGTCCTGTGGACATTTTCTTTTTAATCTTCAGAGAGAGAAGAACAAAGAGCTAATAGCATCTTGCTTGCAACAGCCTCAAATCACATCTTTCAGAATGTAAAGACTACGTCTCAGATTCAGGCAGGGGTGAAAGAGTGGTTAACAGAAAAAGCCACCCCCTGGCCAGGACAGAGAAATGAGCTGGAGCAAGAACTTCTCTAAGTTGAAATCTGGAAGACTGGTACCCCAAACACCTCATGGGCAATACCATCAAGGGACCCTACCTGTACGTGTGTGTGTGTGCACGCCTGTATGTCTGTGTGTGTGTGTAACAAGTGCATGCGCTAAAGTTCCTGAAAACTCAAGAATTGTGGCCAATCAGTCCATTAAGTAAAGAATTCAAAATTCAAAGAAATCCTCTCTGCCCTGGAAAAACAGTATTAAAGTCTAAATTCTTTTGTCACCAACTTTAATTCCACAGTTAAATGTAAGATATCTTCTACTATTTTGTAAAACTGTGTATTTTTATTGACGTTTTCATCTAAAAATCAGAGCACAGAGTACACATTTCTGTGATTTGCAAAGAGAGTTTGGGAAATGTATTGAACAAGAGCTAAAAAGAAATAATAAATTTAAAACTGCATTCTAATATGTGGCGGCTAAATAGTCCCTCAAAGATGTCATGTTCTCATCCCTGGACTGTGAATAAGTCACCTTAAATGCTAAAGGGATTTTGGGGTGTGATTAAATTAAGATCTTGAGATGGGAACTATATCCTGAATTATGCAGGTGGACCCTCCGTAATCACAAGGAGCCCATTTAAGAAGGGAGAAGGAAGGTCAGAGGCCGAGAAGCCAATATGACAAAAGAATCAAGAGAGAAGGGTATTGATTGCAAAGAAGAGAGTCAGAGCAGAGAAACTTACAGAGACACTATACTGCTGGCTTTGAATGTGGAGGGGCCACAAACCAAGTAATACAGGCGCCCTCTAGAAGTTGGGAAAGGCAAGGATCTGGATTTTCCTCTAGCGTCTTTGGAGGAAGTGCAGCCCTGACAATACCTTAGGATAGCCCAAACAAAACACATTTCTGACTTCTGACCACCAGAACTATAAGATAATAAATTGATCTGTTACAGCAGAAAAGGAAACAAATACATCATTTCAATGCCATCTTAACTTCACTTTTTGCACAAACACATCATCAACAGGACAAACTGAGCAGAGACACTGATGTGAGCATTTGAACCACACATTTCCACAGATTTTATATTCTGGTTGCACCTTGTGGCATGTGGGACCTTAGTTCCCTGACCAGAGATCTAACTGCAACCCCTGTATTGAAAGTGGGGAGTATTAACCACTGGACCACCAGGGAAGTAACACAAATAAATTTTTTGCAGTTAACTCTACAAATTATGATTTTTTTCACTCTAACTAGGGAGTATACCAATAGCGAATTCTTGAAAGAACATAAAGAAGCAATTTTGAACAAAAAAAGAGAGAGAGAAAAGAAGGTGAACATGGTTGGTCCTAGCCAGAGGGCCAGACCAAATGACACAAATGCCCTGGGGACACTTCAACTCAGCTACCTCTCAGGCTGGCTTTATCTCTACAGCTAAAAACAGTTTAAAGTCACTCCTGCTCCATGATACAACTGTGTGGCAATGAAAACTGCATACCCGGCCACAAAGATTAGAAAAAAATTTCAGTGACATCAAGGGAACTCTTCTTTTAAAAAGAAATTTTAGAATCAAAGGATATTCAAAAGCCTAACAAGCAGGGCAGATAAACGCTTTCACCCACAGGGGACTCCTTCACAACTTAAAATTCATCGTTTTAAATTTCATGATACAATGATGTTTTATTACAGAAACCAGAAACTTCCTTTAAGATACTTACTTTGCTCATGACAAACGCATTATGTCACAACCTTGAAATGCCCCTTCAAGCCAAGTCCAGCTAAACAGACTTCACAGACCGGCCTTTCAATCCCTGGATGAATTAAAAGCCAGGGCAGGGGGAGGGGTGGAATTTCCTTAGTTACACACAAATTATAATTACACTCCCAGGAAAACATCTAAAATTTAACCAGAAACTTGCACCTTTAACAACCTTATGACTTGAGGGGCATCAAGAGTTGGGGGAGCTGGAAATGGCACAATCGGTGCCATCAAAAATCTCTGGCTTTTTTCATTCCAGAATGTTTATGTACAAGAAACTCCAAATCTGACCCTGAATCTCCCCTAAATCCGTGACAGTCCACTTCCTACGCCCACAAGGACCTGGGACAAGCCTCTGGTTGGACTCGTGGATGGTCATGGTCTCTGGTACAAACCAAGGTGAGTCCCAATCATCGGCCCTTTGCTGGGAGCATCTGTTTCTCACCCCCAGGTTGCTGGGTCTCCTGCACTTTCACTGACTCCACACAAGCAAAGCTGCCAAGACCAGAGAAATCAATCAAGGGAGAGCAACATTTCCCCCAAGTATTCTCTCCTCTCCCTAAGGAGGGATCCTTCTGTGCTCAAATTTGAGAATTCCATACTCTAAACTCCTCAGGAATAAAATAACTCCTCTTGAATAAACTGAGAGATTGAGAAGGTGGAGGTTTGTGGAGTATTTCTTAGGTATATAAGATGTTATTTCTATAGAAAGAAAAGTTCACTCTTTCACTCACTAAGTCTCATGCTGGTGACTCAACATAGGCCAGGCCCTGCCTTTATTCAGCTTACAACCTTGACCCATATATTCAAAGCACCCGATGAGTGAGGTCCAAGACAAATTAAAACTCAGTTCTAGGGACAAGAGTCCCAAAGATCTTTTCACAGTCACCACTCCATCCAAATTAAACTTATTAGAAATCTTAGCTACTCTTATTCTGGACAATGCACTAAAAAGCTAGTCATTTCACTCTTAACACTAGGGCTGGGTAGCTACTGTTAGGACTCAAAGGGTTCTTCCAGGGAGACCACTTGAGAGCTAGGTTGCAAGAAAAAATAGGAGGTATGATAATATATTGACGCAATGATTTTTTCATTATGTTTCGAGGGGAAAACATCACCCTGAGACATGAGCCAACCCAGACCTGATGTCACGGAGCTCTGTGACCTTTGAAAAGTCTGACTGTATTCTGCGGTACAACAGTTCTCTCAAGCCTCACATTCTCATACACTGATACAGCCTCATCTTTCTTATTCACAGCAACATGAAAACACACGTAATGACTTAGCAGGCTTTTTCTAACTGTCCTTACAAAACAATTTCTGCCTGCCTGATGTTCCAAAAGTTAATCATTTGATGATTAAAAAACCTTTGGAATCTTCCTGCCAATGAAAGCAATTGTCTTTATCTTCATGACACAGAATTCCAGGAATAAATTACTTCACTACTACTGAAACATGGCTTCATGGATTGTGCAGGTAGAGCATTTCACATTTTAAGCTGAACAATTCGTTTTTTATGTTTATAAATTTCTCCAATGCTTTGGCCTATTTTATTTCATATTTCTGCTTCGTAAGAAATATGGGATGGCAAAAGCCACAGCCAATAAAAACAGCAAAAGTTGAGACAGGTGTAAACTATTACAATCCCCCAAACTACAGGGAAAGTCTAGTTAATTACTGAATTAAAGGTGAGGGCTCGATTTTCAATTCTTCGCAGGGCATATGGAAACTTATTCAAATACCCTTTTCATTCTGAAATGCTTTTCCATAACATCTGATGCTTTATACAGCCAAATCTAAAAACATAAGGGCCGAGGGTCATGTATTTCATATTTAAAATACAGTATGGAATAAAGTAATGTTTTTTTCACTCTTGCGGAATCTGAGCAAGAAAAGACCAAATTCAAATTACAAAAAAATAACTCAGAAATAATTCTTTAAATCTGTTAAAATTCAGGACATTCCAGCCCTGTTTTCTCCAGCTGTAGCAGATTTGCAACTAAGAAGGCTGCTGCATTTCAAGTTCACCTGAAAGACAACTATAACTGTTTAGCTAGTTTGATTCTCTTGCAAAAATATTTTACTGGCAATTTTTAAAACATTCATTTACTGTGTCTATTCAATCCATATGCTGAAAGAACTATACCATATATTTTATTCGGATATTACTGTTTTCAGAAAACCTCCCTACTATTTGGCTGATTCTGCTGAAAGAGGAACCAGCCACAGATGTCCAAGATGCAGTTTGTGTACACTCCCTTTTAAAAGGGAGTTTTAAAAGAGCCTTTTAGGGAACCTTTTAAAGTTCTCTTTCAGTGAGAACTTAACCTTTCTCCAATGGGAATCTTTTTAAAACGCTTTTCTATTCGTTTGTTTGGCTGTGCCAGGTCTGAGTTGCAGCACACAGGATCTTTAGCTGCTGCATGTAGGATCTGCTTCCCTGACCAGGGATTGAACCCAGGCCCCCTGCGTTGGGAGTGCAGAGTCTTGGCCAATGGACAAGCAGGGAAGTCTTTAGAGAACTTTTTATGTTCAGTAACCATATCTAACAGTCTAGACTGGCATGCAAAGCTCTGACAATTGACTGAAGTAATAGCAGACATTAAGTCAATTTTTAAAGTTTCTTCAGTTCTCAAAGTCTCTCAAACACTCCAGCCAACTAAAGAACATCTCCCAGTTTAAACTCCATCAGTAAGTAGTGTCATTTGAAGGTAGTATATCATAGTTAAGTGGAAGGATGTTCAGACCTCATCTTTCCTAAAACTCCTTCCCTGCTTCCTAAGTCCACTGAGAACAAATCAAATTCACTCACCCTGAAAAAACAAAAAATCATGTAGGCCTACCAAAAAAATTCAAGAAACAGCCAAAAATTAAAATAAATTTATCTTAAGAGTGGCTGGGTATTTAAGAATGGTTTCTTCAGCTTAGGATTTATCCTTAAGATATTGTTTCATTATTATAGTTTAAAAAAATCCCCATGTTCAAAAATGCAATAAATTGTTTAAGGGGACTGGGACTAGAAAACAAGACATACAACATGGTCAATTCTATACTTAAGTATACATATATGCACACACATATAATGTATATGCTAGAGGGAAAGAAAAAAGGATAAACATCAAAATATGAATAAGAACTATTTGAGTGGTTGAATTATTAGGTTGTTTATCACTTCCTTCTTTGCATTTTTCAGAATGCCTTGAAATAGCTTGAATAAATAGGCTTCAATAGCCTTCATTTAGGGGGTAAAAATCAGGTTAAGTCATTTGAACCCTTTTTGAGAGAACCAAGGTTTTACCATCACTGGAGCTACATTTCCAGCCCAACATGTATAACAAAAGCTGATAAACATTTAAGTCAAATGTGCACATAAGCTACCTAAGGAGACAGTGACTAACGGACTAATGTAATAGGACAGTTAACAGCCCACAAAACCACACCTGGCACTGAACATCACAGGCCTTAATCAACCTAGCACTTTCTAGACTGAAATACTGATTTATGTGCAACTGATTCTGAGTAAAAAAGTTTAAACAATGCCTAGAGTTCACAACTTCACAACTGAAAACACTTAAAACAATCCAATATTTGGAAAACCTCTGAGTCACATCCAAATATAACAGCTAAACAAAAGACAGAAAGAGATGCTCTCTAAAATGCATGAACCAGGGGAGACCTTATTTACTATGTTTCTCATTTTATATATAAGTTATACTTTAAAAGAAGGCCATTTTTGGTGATGGAAGGTAACTAGAAGAAAAGGAAGGCCATTTTTTTATTGAAAGGACACATCAAATGAAATATGAGCTAAAACAGACAACACCTGTCATATTTATGTTATATTTAGATTTACCACATTCTAAAAGGGTTCAATGGCTAAGAGTTTTAAAGAAAAGAGATGGATATCTATGATAACTGGGCTAAGAGCACAAGCCATTACCTGAATGATACCTACACCAAAAATCCAAGACATCCATTGAGGCTATTTTTTTCATTTCCCACCAAAGTTTCAACAGAACTAACAGGGATGCCAAATACTATGATGAGGGTGAGAAGTCCTTCTATCTCTTCTATTAATGGTGGGCCACTGATGCCTCTTTCAAGTTAATACCTGCTAACTCAAACAATTAAGTCCTTTGCAGACTACATATCTCAACATTCAGATTTCAGGGAACTTTTTTTTTTCACATTCAATCTCTCAGGGCAATAAAGCTCTGGCAACATTTCAGAGTCGAGGACAACCTAAGACAGTGGAGGCCCTGCCACACGCAGGGCAGTCTAGGAGTCTCGGGCATAGGCCAGTGTTCTCTCATCTACAGGCTTTAGTTTCAGAAAGTATCTGTTGCCATCAAACATAAGAAAACAAATATTCACCAAGATTTACATTACATTATTCATTGCTTCAAACACACGAACTCTTCAAGAAACTTGGCTAAGAGTTTATGCAGACTTCAAATTTATTGGCCTGACAATGAAGACTTCCTTGAGGGCTGATGACCCTAAAAAATATCAACGGACTCTGAGTCGAGCTGATTAACAGAAACTTTGGTCATGTCAAATGTCTTGCGTTCACACCCTATTCCTTCTCACATAAGCAATCTCTGAAGCATCATTTAGTTTGGCCTGTGGTCACAAACACTATTTGATGACTTGAGTATTTACACAATATTTTTTCTAAGCAACACTCTCCTAGCTTTATCAGACACTAAAGGATGTTCATGGCCTTTTTATAGCTCACAAGGACTCTGCCACAGAGCTGCGCTATCTATGGCTACTGAGTGCTTGAAATGTGGCTCGTCTGAACCCAGACGTGCTGAAAGAATTAAAAACACAGCAGGTTTCAAAGACAATGCAAAAGAAAGCAAAAACCTCATTAACTGATTATATGTTGAAAGTGTACCATATTTATATATTGGGTTAAAGGAAAAATATTAAAATTTACTGCACTTCTTTTATTTTTCATGTCATTAGAAAATTCTAAATTGCACTGTGGTTCATATCCCATTTCCATGTCACAATGTTCCTACAGTGGATAATAACTCTGCTACTACCCACAGAGGATTAAAAAGATTCAAGCAGAGATCACAGTGACATGTCTGAAGGACCAAAAACAATGAATACTTCCAAACAGGAGGAGTCCTCAGCAGCTTGAAATCCAAGCTGTATCCGTCCTAACCCCCTAGGAACATTTTAAAGGAAAAAGCAAAAGGTTACCTGGTGTTGGTGGAGGTGGTGGGAGGGATAAAAAATTAGAGTAGTTTGAATAAAATATGTAACATTAATAACCATTTCCTTAATGCCCAGCTTTGGCCCAACCCAAAACTATTTAAGAGTTTATGTAGATGGTTATTTCACAAATGAAGTTTATATTTCTTTTGTGTTTGTAGTAACGTGGCAATGAGCACACCAACTGGTTTTAAATCAGAACCAAATATGTTTCAGGCATGTTTAAAGTTCAGGTTATCTGCAGAAATCTGAGGGTGATCTATTTGCTCTTCTCCCCTCCGAAATGGGCACATGAGTGGAAGGGTATAAACATGTGCTTCCTTTCATGAGGGCTTCTTCAATTCATTTTAACTCTGGAAGACTCATTTATTGATTCATTTAGACAATACTTATTTAGCACCTGAGAGATCAAAATTATGGAGTCAGAGAAAACTGGGTTCACCTCCAGGTTTGCCGCTGACTGTAACTCTAAGTGACTTAGTCTCCCAAAGGCTCTATTTTCACCTTCAAAAATGTAAATACACACTCCATAAGAATTTTAAAAATGGTAACCTGCAACTTTGACCTCAAAGAACCTACGCCTTACCTGTAAGTTCTTTGAGGGCAGTAATTTAAAATGACAAGAGTACTTTAAAAGGTTGGACATTACGTAGGAGTCATAGATTACAGGAATTCAAAAAATATGGATGTAGTAGGGAGCCTCTGAGCTGCCTGTTTAACATGGAAAGGACTGAGACACATCTTACAAGGGGAGATGTGTAAAGTGAAATCTGGGCAGAGAAAATGCAGTAGATACCCATGCCCGTTTATCAAAAGCTTCAGTTTCCCTTTTATGTGCCTCAGAGCACTTAAAATAGAACCTCTGGGCTTCTCTGGGAGTCCAGTAGTTAGGACTCTGCACTTCCAATGCAAAGAGTAGGGATTCAATCCCTGGTCGGGGAACTAAGATTTTACATGCTGCACAGCATGGCCAAAAACTAATAATAAGTAGTAGCAAGGCTTGGGGATCTACTGTCCCCCCTCCCCACAGTGGGAATCAGTAGCAGCACACTAGGAATTTTGGGGACAACAGTGGCATTAAGGGAATGACTTACGGGGCAACAGACTTGAGGAGCCCTTTTGCTTGTAAGTCTTCCTGGCAGTACAGAATCCAATGGGAAGACCAACAGAAAAAGGTGAGGCAGTGGAAAGGCAGTGGTACAGACGATGCCTGCGGCAGTCCAAAGAGAAGACAAGCCTTTGCCCAAAACAGACAGATCTGAACATTCTGAAGGTCGTTAAGAAGAACTCCGCATACAGCAATATTGGTGATGCTCCATACCACTGCACTTACACACTAAATCCAGTACTAAATGAGTGTCTAGCTGTCCACTCTTCTATGACTTTAGAAATTGTACCAACAGAATGTTATTGACCTGCCACTCCTAACAACTATTATGCAAGACTGTAATTCTCACTGCAAGGAAAACTCCAGCTCTGACAATGTACCCTCTCTACACTTTCACTTTCTCCACAAAATTAACCTCTTCCAGGCAGATTCTTTACCACCTGAGCCACCGGAGAAGCCCAGTGAACCACCACATGGACAAGGAATTCACATGGCCTTTGCATAACCTTTTATGTTGTCAACACATTTAACTGCATCACAAAATTTATCTTGTTTCACTGGATGCTCCCACTGGCACAAAGAAGGGAGATCTACTGAAGCAAAAAAAAAAACTGGACCAGGGCTTTCTCAGGTTCCAGGGACTGTAGTTACAGCAACTCAGAAGACATACTGGAGGAGAAGAGTGCTCATTAAAAACATTGCCCTCCGATCCCCCAGAATCTTAATCACCATGATATCCTAGGAATATGCATTTTTATAAACATGCTGGATAATTCACATACAGTTAAGTCTCAAGAACTGTAACATTGCCAAAATTACGTGGTGACGGCAGTGCGTTCCTTTCCAAACTATCAGTCAAACTAGTTTTCTATCATCCTAGCCAAGTTGCCCATGACCACCTATTGCACTTTTCACCTGAACCCCAGGACTACAGAGAAATACAATTATTCTGAGGCAGGTAAAGGGTTTAAATCTGACAACCTCAGTCACTCTTCGCACTGAGGCCATCCCAATGCTCTGAATATTCAGCGTAATTCTTTACGGCCCAGAGAAGTTTTCAGGGAAGTGGTCAAAGACTTAATTTTGATTATTAAAACTGCTTCCAGCCCTTTCTAAACCTGCTCTACTCAAGGTCTGTTGAGTGAACACTGCCTCACATTGCATCTCATTAGAAGAGATCGCTAGAGCTAATAATAATCAGCACGTGTCCAGAGGCCTGGAGGATGTTTTCCCACACTCAAGAGGACCGGGTTATGATCTACAGGTTTATGAATGAGCTCAGAAATGCCAAAGCAAGACAGCAAAGGTAGTCATTCAGAGAAGATCTAACCTACAACCCCCAAAGATCCTGCTGCCACAGCCAGCTGCACACTTCCACCTTCTGTAAAACGGGGCTGTGTATAATCAAGTTACTACAGATCCCGGCATCCTCATTCAGAACACCTA
This sequence comes from Aepyceros melampus, assembly GCA_006408695.1. Lineage (NCBI taxonomy): Eukaryota > Metazoa > Chordata > Mammalia > Artiodactyla > Bovidae > Aepyceros > Aepyceros melampus. Next base: position 83,826 of record SJXQ01009979.1, read on the forward strand.
GGAAAACATTTAAAGGAGCTCTTATTTCTTAAACTCAGCACTTTGCTGCCGATAAGTCACAAGCATGCTTTTAGGAAATTAAGCCGATCCCCTCCTCCCAAAACACTGGGTTTGAAAAAAGATTAAACTCTTTGAGGGCTAAGCCATCAATTCTCATCTCTGAAAAGAATCATTTGTTTTTGTTAAAACTGATCAAAATCTAACATCTGATTAAATTTGTTCCATTTAAAGGCCTTGGTTGGTTAACATGAATTCATTTTTCATCAGTAGGCAGGAAACCACCTTTAAATGTGGTTTTCATCTCAAACAATGCTTGAGGAGTAATTTTCAGGTAATAGTCTTTGGCCTTGGATAAAAGTTATAACCGATATCATTACCTCTATTTCCTTTCATATGTGTGTATATTTCTGATGCAAACATGGTGGTCATATTCTAACCCATAGCTTTATTCTTCTTCCCAGAATTGTAACTTTGGTTAAGGATCACAGTCTATCTCAATTAAAATGAATCTTCTGTAATAGCACCATGGGTCTGGATGTATTCATTTTCTTAAGCAGTTCTATCTTCTCAGGAGCTTTTTGTACTCTATTTACTTTGGAGAGTTTAAACTCATTTTTCTTAAGTTCAAGTTCAAGGAACTAAATGTCTCAGGCTTTGATTATTCACCAGTCTCAAAATACTCAAGCTTTTCCAGCGAGGTTCTGTCAAGCTCTGGGTGTTCATAGTTAAAAAGCACCTCTCCCGAAACAAAGTGTAAAATTCTCTAGATTATCTTTCTGATTTTGCTAAAGCTGTTCAGGTTAATTTCAGGATGGTGTGAAAATAAACTCTTGATTACATAAGAGGTCAGATACAATACCTCAACCCATCCTCTTTTTAAATGGTGTATTTTCCCTGAGAATATATAAAGATTTTATCTCAAGTAAAGGTTTTATAATTTATAAAACTATGTTACAATTACCACAAAATTCAGAAATACCTCAAGCACCAATAAGGATATAGTGCTTGCACAGTAAGTATAAATTCATGTAATCATCTTGGAAAATAACTGGGTTTACACAAAGAATAACTGTAATTCTATGTCTGGGAGACCAGGTCCTAAGAATACAATAAAAAACAGGAAATAAAGAGGAAAAACTATCAGCACAAATGAGTTCACTTTAGTAACATTTAAAATAAGGAAAAAGCATGGAGAAAGCAAGAGGAGAATTTTTTTAAGTTATATGTAAAGATGGTTTGATGATTTGCAAAAGATGAAGCAGTCAAGAAAAAGTGATTACACTAAACTATTCAGTAAAAAAAAATAACCATGCTTTTTAAATGGATCATAAAACTATGTGAAATATGATTACAACTATTAAGTTAAATATTCTTTAAGCGAAAGTGTTAGTCACTGGGTCACGTTTGACTCTTTGCAACCTCATGGACTGTAGCTGGGCAGGCTCCTCTGCCCATGGAATTCTCCAGGCAAGAATACTGGAGTGGGTAGCCATTTCCTTCTCTAAGGGATCTTCCTGATCCAGGGATCGAACCTGGGTCTTCTGCATTGCAGGCAGCTTCTTTAGGGTCTGAGCCACCAGGGAAGCCCCATTATTCGGTAAACATACACACAAAAACTAGGGACACTCATTAAAAGATCAAAATGTGTATGCCACGAAAGAATATGATTACTACATTATTTTATAGTGTTATAAACTGTTTTCATTTCCCAATTTTTCTTGGGATACAGCTGCAATACTCTGAAACTGACCCCCAAAAAGTACAGACGCACATATCCATAAAGGTAAACCACTTAAGAGTTTTTATCATAAATCGAATCATTTTTTAATTATCTCCCTTGAGAAAACAAGGACTTTATGAATTTGTATTTACTCATCTCTGTAACTAAACCCAGTCAACTCTCGATTTCCAAAGGCTATTTTAAGATTAACAAAATCAAGGGGAGGGATGGATAAATTGGGACATTGGGACTGACATATACACACTACTATATATATAAAATAGATAACTAATAAGAACCTACTGTATATCATAGGGAACTCTACTCAATAATCTGTAAAAACCTAAATGGGAAAAGAATCTAAAAAAGAAAAGATGTATGTAAAAATGAATCACTTGTTTGTATACCTGAAATGAATACAACATTGTAAATCAACTATACTCCAATTTTAAAAAAAGGGGGGAGGGGGAGGTTGAAGTTAAAACAAATGTGCAAAACAGTACAAAATCTACCCAAGGCAGGATGCTCACCTTCAAGAAGTCGTGCCAAGCTCCTCCCACTGCTGTGAGGTAGAGACAGCCTCCACTTCCCCACTGTCTGGCCCCGATTCCATGTAGACTCTCCCCCTGTACAAGGCAGTCAGCTTAACTGTACCTACTCAGTGGCTATAAACAGAACACTACAGCTGCGGCACTCCCAAATAAGCACTTTACGAATGCAGTCAGGAGCCAACAAAATGAATTTGAAAAATGGGGTGCTATGTTACATGCTTGTCATAGCTGCAAGGGCTGCGAGTCAACTCCTCAAAATAGCGCTGCTGCTCACACCCCCGAGAAACTCCCCCTCACACTCACAAGCAGAGACAATGAGGGTCAAGGGAAGAGCAGAGAGTTCACCTCTAGCATTGAAGAAAGAACATCTTGAGCTTCTGTGGATGTATCTTAAAGTAATTTGCAAGCAATCTTAGCCCAAATTAAGTCCCCAAATGTAAGGAATCACAAAACAAGACACACAGGTGTTCCCTCCCACCCCTGTTCTACTAGATTTTGCAAAAGACGATCGTAATGTCATTGGCTCAAGTAAGATGTTGTCTGGAAGACACTGAAGTGGCTACAGTGCATGAAGAAATTCCCATCTGAAAAAAGGTCTCCTGGACTCACCCCTGTCCTGCCCCTGAGATGGAGGGAAACTAGTCTCATATTTTTTCAAACAAGATGCTCCTTGGGCAGGAAGTCCACATTGATCTGCTACTGTGTCCATCCCTCATCAAGGTGGAGATGATGGAAAAGGAAGAGAACAGATAAGCAAAAGAAAATTTAGAAGAATTGTTTAAAATCATTTGAAGGACTTATAGTTTGCAAGAAAATCAACAGCAGACTATTCTCTAAAGATAGGGACTCAAAATCTAACTGCTCCCTACTTTATCCACTACCATCCTCCTCCCAAAGAAGAAAAATGAACAATGACAAGAGAGATGGCAAAGAACATTATCCCGATTTGAACCCAAAACTAGGAGTCAGCCATACGTGGAATACTGCATGTATTTCTCATCATGACACTGAAGAAAGGACTGTGTCTGGAGAAAGCCAATTTATAAAATGAACAAGATATTTATTAGAGGATATTTTTCCTCTCACAAAGTTTTCTGTGGAAACATTCATTCTAGGAAGGCGAAATTGAGTGTACCACACAAATGCATTGATAACACTGTAAAAGGTATGAAGAGAGACAAAGGTCTGTCATATTCTGCGAAACACACTCTATGTATTTTAGAAAAACAATCACCACCTCCTCCTCCTGAGAAACACTGCTAAGTGCTACTTTATACTCGGTGAGCACCTAGGAAAATTGGTGGCAGAGCCTAGAAACAGAACCAGGAGCAAGAACAACGCAGAGCAATTCACACGCACCATGGTCCACCAGGAGGGCCTGTGTTTGGACAAGCTGGGTGTCCGCAGGGTTAAAGAGCACGCAGCTCAACTCTTGAAGACACATCACCCTTTCAGAGACAACTCTAGGTGCCTAACGTTCAGAACACGGGAACAATACCATCTTCTCGGGGCATCTTACAACCTCCCCACCGGTTCAGCTTCCCTTCCTGTTCTTTCCACTCATAACAAGGTGTAAAAGGAATCTGCTCCTCAGTCTCTTGACAAAAGAAAGTGAAGATGAAAGTGAAGTAGCTCAGTCGTGTCTGACTTTTTGTGACCCCATGGACTATAGCCTACCACACTCCTCCTTCCATGGGATTCTCCAGGCAAGAGTACTGAAGTGGGTTGCCATTTTCTTCTCCAGAGGATCTTCCTGACCCAGGGATCGAACCCAGCTCTCCCGCATTGTAGGCAGACACTTTACTATCTGAGCCACCAGGGAAGAGACCCTCAGGCCCCACCCACCCTGGGTTTAAACCTTCCCAGCTTTTCTTAGGGCTTCCCAGGTGGTGCTAGTGGTAAAAAAAAAAAACCACCTGCCAATGTAGGAGACTTAAGAGACACGGGTTCAATCCCTCGGTTGGGAAGATCCCATGGAGAAGGTCATGGCAACCCACTCCAGTTATTCTTGCCTGGAGAATCCCATGGACCAAACAGTCAGACACAACTGAATCAACTTGGCACGCACACAGCATTTCTTATCTTCCTATGACTCAACAGCACCTAAAGCCATGTGAGGCAGCACATGTGTGTGCGGCAACTTCAGAGAACAGGATGTGAAACAGATGTGAACCTGGGGAACTCAGAGCCCACCGTGATGAATTCACGTGTATTTCCCAAAGCCAGGGACAGGGAGTGTGTGTTTAGAGCTTCGAAGGAAGACAGACACACACCAGTAGAAAGGATTAGTAGACTGGAGAAGGAAAGCAAGCACTCATGGTCAAAGGTCAGTTTCTCAAAAGCAGAAAGAAAAAAAAAAAGGAACGTTTCTTTGGCTGAGTCAGGTGTTAGTTGTGGCAGGCAGGATCTTCCTTGAATCTTGCAGTACATGGATTCTCTAGTTGTGGCACATGGGCTGAGCTGCTCCAAGGCATGTGGGATCTTAGTTCCCTGACCAGGGATCGAGCTTGTGTCTCCTGCATTGCAAGGCAGGTTCTTGACCACCAGAGAACTAGATAAGTCCCACAGAATTCTTGTCTATCTCCCACTGATTCCTCAACACGGGCATTGGTTCTACTCTGCTTCTGCGTAAACTCATTTTATTTCCGTGGATCATCCGGCAGGCAGTTGCCTTTTCTCAATGGATAATCTAAGGCACCGACAAAATGACGAGGGATTAAGAACAATGGGAAAGACACGTAAATGCTCAGAGAAGGGAGTCACTTTTATTAGAGAAACTTGGAAGACTTTCAGTTAGGCTGTAGATTTGCCATGAAAGGAGTTTTCAGTCTGGGTATAATTCCCAAGCCTCTCACTTTCACATAAGAGGGAAATAAACTCATTTCCCAAAGCATCCATCTTCATGAGAAATTCAAGTACCGTAACTATCACAGCTTTCGTCAATGCACACGATGTTTCCTGGCAGCAACTGGAGCTGAAAGCAAAATTCTTTGATTAAAGAGAAGTTTTAAGAGATGCTCTACAACAGAGAGAGATTTGTTTTTAACGGACTCCTTATAATGAGTCATTTCATAGATAGACGGCTCAAGGATGAGAGCCAAGAAGCAGCAGACACAACTGCTCAGCACAAGCAGGCCGTTTACATCCAACCCGGTCAGAGACGTCAAAGTCCTGCTTCCAGCCAAGGCCAGGCTGAGCATTGCTAGGGCAAAGGATCCGCACTGTGTCCTTAGTCAGCAGCTCCCTAGTTTGGGAAACTGTGCATGAGAGATGAATTTCTCCTTAGTCCAAACAGCTCCAAACTCCTCTATGAGGAGTTTTCTGCTCCATGTGCAACTCTCTGACATCAAGCATAGCAGAGACAAAAGACCATACCACCCATCAACCCACTGGACTGATGCTTGCTTATTGGCAATTTCACAGGAATAAATAAACTTTTACATTCTCTAGAAATAATGGCCAACAGGCAAGGATGGAAACAAAAGCCGTACATGATGTTGTAATGAAAAGCTCATCACTGGTTCAACAGTGCACCCACTGGATGACTCTAAGCAAGATGACTTAATCTCCCTCATCTGAAAAGGGGGCAAAAACAGTCCTTAGTCCTATGGGTTTTTTTATTGGATTCTCCCAAGAAATAGACTCTGTGACAAGTATTTGAGTGAAAGTCATTAATGCAGGAACTGATCCCAGGGATTGCTGGAATGGAGGAGGGAAAGTTTTTAAGAGGACAGCAAAGAGGAAGTGGTCCAGGTATGTGAGTGGGACCCCCTGCTGGCCTCAGGGCCAGTTCGGCAGGAGACCTCTCAGAGTTGCCTCTCGAGGGGCTCGGAAGCAGACACACATCCTCCCCCAATTCTAGCCTGTCGCTGCTGGAGGGCAGCTTCCGTTCCAAGCAAAGTCTCTGGGCTGCAGGGCCCTCAGGCATGAATCACAGGCCAGACCCCTGTAACCAACTCATCAATGGGTTCCAGCGCTGAAAGGCCAGGCTTCCAAGAAAACCATCAGACCCAGGCAAACTAAGACAACTGGCCACACGACCCGGTGCTAGGGTGGTGAGGGGCTGGGGCGGGGACTGCTAGTGTCTGCTCAGCCCTCCAGGGTCACGACGACCAGGGGTGCTCCTCCAGGCAGAGCGCGCAGCCCCGAGCGCAGCACTCAGAGTGGGATGACAGCTCTTCCTGTGGATTCAAAGCAGCCTAAGCGTGGGATCTGCTCTTCCGTACAGGACACCCCCTCTGGGGCTGGGTCCACTCGCACCACCGCTCAAGCTGCTGCTCCCAGTCAGCCCAGGGGGCTCCAGAATGGCACAAAGGAGAGCTTCCAATCGGAGAAATGCCTTCCTTTACCTGCTCTGTCACTGATTCGGAGCACAGAAGCTCAGCTTGAAATTCAAGTTACACATAAAAGAGAACTGAAGGTGTCAAAACAGAAGCAGCTCTCCGACTCAAGCTCCACATCACTGAGGCCCTCCCTGCCCTCCTGCAGTGTGAAGCGACATGTGCAGGAGAGGACCCTAAACTCCCAAGGCTGACGAGACACCTCTGCTCCCCCATCAGCCGTGTCCTTTGTCTACCAAGGGTCGGCTGTATCTGTTCCCAAATGTCTGCCAAATAATCCTAAAAATCGTGACCATTTCTAATCCTTCATGTTCAGAAAAGGCCTTGGGCCCTACAACAAAAATAAGTAGACAGATATTTATATTTTAAGGCTATAATAAAATATTTATAATATGTGTATATTTTTATGACCCCCCAATTGATCCACATTTGGTTTCAGTGACTTTGGAAAAACACTTACATTGTTTTCAACCACTCCTCTAGGTAGTATATGTGCAGTGGCTGAGGTGTCTGTTCAAATATATCTTCCCAAACAATCTAGAGGAGACTCCCCCCTGAAGATGGCAGAGAAGACGCCACTTTTGGTCCCTTCCTGGCTAGTTATTAATGAAAAGGAATGATATACTTCCCACGAAACACAGAAAATGCAAACAATCCCATCTATTACTGCTAAACCTTAAACATGCTCCCAGATTTACTCAAGTCAGGAGCTGCATGAAGATTTCACTCTTAGAATGAAATGGAGCTTCTTAGCCACCAACACCTATTTATCTTAGTCTAACACTTTTACTTAAAAAATAACATTTCCATATACTACAGAACTTTGCATCATAACTATATTAAAATGTTTACAACATAGAGGAATAGAACTAGTGAGTGCAAGTTCAAAGCCCCAAAGACAGTAAGGAGTTTCAAACAGTATTACCATCTGCATCCACAAACTTCATGATACTGACCTGAAATTTTGAATATGAAAAATAATTTCTCCAAGAGGAAGGGAAGGCCAGAGGACAGAATTGGGAGTTTTGGTTTAGCAGATGCAAATTATTATATAGAGAATAAACAACAAGGTCCTACTGTATAGCACAGGAAATTATATTCAATATCCTGTGATAAACCATAATGAAAAAGAGTGTATGTGTATGTATAACCGAGTTGCTTTGCTGTGCAGCAGACATTAATACAACATTATAATTCAACTACATACTTCAATAAAAATAAATTTTAAAATAAACAAGAGAAAAAGAAACAATAAAACCTTTTCTTCTCTCTGAAGCTTCTGGGCACAAGGTTCAGGAAACTTTACAACTGGACATCTGCGGCATACACCTGCTGTATTGTCTGAGAAAATTCAATTCTACCCAATAGGGCAGGCAATTCTGCTCAGCAACACAGGAAAATAGATGGAAAGATGAAACTCTTCAGATGTGTGAGGTAATGAGACATGACAAAGTAAACTGAACGTGGATGTGTGAACACACAGAGGGGTGGAAGGAAGAAAAGACTCCTGAAAGTCATGCAGCACTAATATTCATCAGGACTAAATCTGCAGGGCGCATCTAAGGCACACGAAATAGTCACGACACACAAACGATACGTGAGCCACGGGCACTCGATATCCATGAGGGCTTAGTCAGGACAGCAGGGTAACATTCTTTTGCACAAGACACACAAATAAAACCCAGAGCTGTGAGCTAAACCCAGGCTAACTGGCAGATCCCTGTGTCCTCCCACAGAGGCATGGGCAAACCTGACCCGGGCTGTAAGTTACATGTGTTGGTTGATCCCTGTTTGCTGAAGTCACACTCAACTGAGTGAAAACACACACACACACACACACACACAGAGTTTCCAAAAGCTGCTGCTGCTAAGTCGCTTCAGTCATGTCCGACCCTGTGCGACCCCATAGACGGCAGCCCACCACACACACACACACACACACACACACACAGAGTTTCCAAATGCTGCTGCTGCTAAGTCACTTCAGTCGTGTCTGACCCTGTGCGACCCCATAGACGGCAGCCCACCAGGCTCCCCCGTCCCTGGGATTCTCCAGGCAAGAACACCAGAGTGGGTTGCCATTTCCTTCTCCAAATGCTATATACATGTTTATATGTAACTGCATGTTTCTAAGCCTCTATATGGGCTTTCCCAGGTGGCTCAGTGGTAAAGAATCTCCTGCCAAAGCAGGAGCCGCAGGAAACACATTTTCAATCCCTGGGTCGGGAAGATCCCCTGGATGAGGAAATGGCAACCCACTCCAGTACCCTTGCCTGGGAAATCCCATGAACAGAGGAGCCTGGTGGGCTACAGTCCATAGGGTCGCAATGAGTCAGATATGACTTATCGACTAAACAACTGAAGGAAAACCATCCAAATGAATACTAGCAATATTGTGTATTTTGTATGTAGCATACCAACCCCTACCTTTCAGAACAAAAGTTGTATGTTTGCTAATACATAGGATCAATCCATCTGGACCACCTCTCTGAAAATATATTACCTGCCACACTGGAAGAATGAAGAGTATTCTGCCTAGAGCTTTAATAATTAAATGAACTAGAGTTAATAATAATAAATTATTGGGAATACAGAATCATAGCTGATTTTTTTTAACGGGATTTTAAAATTATCCCAAAGAGTTATGTCATATGGTCCTCGATAGGAACAGACCAGACAACCTGATCCTTACTTGCCGTACAAAACACTCTTCAAAATCAAAGGAAAAAAAAAAAACTGCATTACTGCAATGCTATGTAAATACATGACTCCCATCTTATTAAATATCACACATTATTGACTGGTTCACATAGCACTGAGTAGACTGAATTTCACACTTCATACTCTGCTTCTGTAACTCATTAACATTTGCCAAGCACAACTGTAAATTAGACATCTAAGGTGCAGGAAATTAATAATTATACAGGTGAGTTTGCACAATGGCTAGTTGTACTTATTCTGAATTTGTATTAACTGAGTAAAACAGAAACAGTCATCTTGCCATCATGTCAGCCTTTGTTAAACTTTTTTGTACTCAAAAAAATGTTTTATACCTACTTTGTCAGTAACTGCTAAGAAGACACTGAAATACACTAACGCACCCCAATTTGCCCAGGAGTTGACCATTTCTAGCACTAAAAAGTCGGAAAAGGCAATTGCACCCCACTCCAGTACTCCTGGCTGGAAAATCCCATGGACAGAGGACCCTGGTAGGCTGCAGTCCATAGGGTCGCTGAGGGTCAGACACGACTGAGCGACTTCACTTTCAATTTTCACTTTCCACTTTCATACACTAGAGAAGGAAATGGCAACCCACTCCAGTGTTCTTGCCTGGAGAATCCCAGAGATGGTGGAGCCTGGTGGGCTGCCGTCTATGGGGTCGCACAGAGTCGGACACGACTTATGCTATGCCAAGTGACTTAGCATAGCATAGCATAGCACTGAAAAGTCCACCTCCTCAGATACCCCTTAGTACTAAACGAAGTGGAATAGTTGGTCACTCACACTGAGAAATAAACGAGAAGAAAAAAGAGATATGATTCTTATACCCATACACCTCACTGCCCACTGGAAGAGAGAGAGATTAATTAACAATGACAAAGAGATACTTTCCTGGTGCTCCCATTGCATGGGGCCCAGGTTCAATCCCTGGTCAGGGAATTAGATTCCACATGCCACAAGACCTGGTGCAGCTAAATAAGTAATTTGTTAAAATCACAAAGAGAAATTATGTAACAGCATCACAGCAATGATCCTTCTATCATAAATTATGGCTAAGGCCCACACCACAGCACATGTTCAGAGAACAGCCTGTGGAGCACCGATACTGGGGAAGCCCTCCTTCAAGATTTTACTAAGAGACACCAGGACCAGCCCTGACTCCACCTCCCATCATATATTATCCATCCAGCCCCAGTCAATACAAAAGCGGACTGAGAATTCAGCGTATGGACACCTCTAGGGAAGAGTGGAACTCATGAGGGAAGAAGTGATTTCTTCCCATTCCTGATTCAAAAACCAAAGGTGTAAAAAGAACAAGATTGAGACAAACACAGAAATGAGAAAGGAAAGTTGTAATGAATTGAAACATCATTCAGGAATATTTTATAGTTCACCTCACAGAGAAGAGAATTTCAACACAGCAGGGCTAAGAAGAGCTACCGAAAAATCATATGTGTATACATGTGTGGTGTGTATATGATGAATTTCATGTTTATGTTCAGAGTGGAGATATGCAAGTACTCTACAGTTAAAACTACAGAAGAAAGGGACTTCCCTGGTGGTCCAGTGGTTGAGATTTGCCTTCCAGTGCTGGGGGTGCAGGTTCAGCTGCTGGTTGGGGAGCTGGGATCCCACATGCCTTGAGGCCAAAAGGCCAAAACATAAAACAGAAGCAATGTCGTAACAAATTCAATAAAAACAATCCACTTAAAAAAAAAAAACTTTCAAGAAAAAAATTGTAGAAGAAAAACTACAGGGAGGTCTGTGAACCCGCAGCTGGAATCCTTGACGAACACAAGGAAGGTTTTCCATCAGGAAGGGTACTGATCAAAACTGAAGAATGAATGTGAGCTAACGAAGTAAAGATGAAGAATGATCAGAGAGATGGAAGACCTCCATGGCAGACAGAGGCGTCCACGTAAAGGCCCTGAGGCAGAGTGGAAACTGGGAGGAGGACCACAGAGAATCCCAGGATCAGGAATGAGTGGTATGATCTTGAGGCCACATCACAGGCTTGTTTTTACTCTGAGGTTTTGAAGAAGAGAAGTAACACTGGTATATTTGCATTTTAAAAAGACCACTCTAGCTATAAAGTGTGACAAACATCTCCAGGAGGTCAAGAGACATACCCAAAGGTTGTACACTTTAAAAATAATCCTGTTGTACAACCTCAATATATGCAGGTGTCCCTCGGTATCAACAAAGAGATTGGCTTCAAGACCCCTGAAGATATCAAAATCCAGATGCTCAAGCCCCTTATATAAAATGGCGTAAGGGACTTCCCTGGTGGTCTAATGGTTAAGACTCTGCACTTCTAATGTAGGGAGTGCAGATATGATCTCTGGTCAGAGAACTAAGCTTCCACATGCCTCATGGTGTGACAAAAAAGGTTCCTTCTTTACCTTTATTAAAAAAATAAATAAAATGGCATAGTGTTGCTTATAACCTACACACAGCCTCCCATATATTTAAGTCATCTCTGCACTACTTATAATACCTAATACAATGTAAATGCTATGTAAATAGTTGCCTGTGAGCTGCAAATTCAAGTTTTCCTCTGGAGAACTTCCTGGAATTATTTTTCAAAAATTTTCAATCTGCTTTTGGTTAAATCTGTGATGTGAACGCAAATACAGAAGACCAACTGCACAACTTTTACCCAATCATACGTCAATAAAGCAGAAAAATAGATATGTACTGGGAGAGTAGTAGGAAGTTCCCATAGTGGTTCAAAAGAGAGATCAAAGATATCCTACGTCCTTCTTTGTGCTTTGAAAGCTATCTTGGAAGCAAAACCCACAAAGTGGATGACAGATTATACATGAAGTAAACAAAGGATGGAATCAAACGTAACTGTGAGGTATCTGCTCAACTGATAGTGAAGCGAATTACTAAGACACAGAACATCAGAGGAAGGCTAAGTTTAGGGTAGGAAAACTGAATGTTGTTCTGGATACGTGCAGTTCAAGTGGTATGGTAGGCAGAATAACGGCCCCCACAGCCTAAATCACTGAAACTCATCAACAGGTCAGGTTACGTGGGGAAGGAGAACGAGGGTTGCCAATGGGATAAGGGTTAACAGATGACCTTAAAATAAAGAGACTATCCTGGATTCTCTGAGTTGCCCCAATGTAACACAAAGGTCTTAAAAGATGGAAAAGTCAGAGTCACAGATTTGACAGTTTCTCTAGTGGCTTTAAAGTTGAAGGAAGGGGTTGATCCAGGGTACAGGCAGCCTCTAGAAGCTGGAGGAGGCAAGGAAAAGGATTCTCCCCTAAGACCTCCGGAAAGATCACACCCTTGCCAAGACACTGATTTTAGGCCAGAGACATCTATTTTGCACTTTTGACCTCCAGAACTGTAAGAAAATAACTCTCTGTTGTTTTAAACCACTAAGGTTGTGCGAGTTTATTACAGAAGTAATAGGAAGCAAATACAAATGGTCTTTAAGTCCTCTAAGTAGACAGTAATTGAATTGGAGTATGTAACATCATTACACCACACCACAAAACAGTGGCACATGGAAACCTGAAATATCCTTTTTAAAAAGGATAGCATTTTTCATGTATTTTCCTAAGGACCCTATCAATCAATACCTGCAGATCAAGAAAAATAAGACATTTAAAACAGCATTAAACATGTGTACCTATGATAAAGAAGTTGATCACAAATAACTTAAACTGATAAATATTCTAAATATAAATATGACCCCAACCACTTAGTTTTTGTGTATGTGTGTGGTTCTGTGAAATATTTGAATTCAGGGAAGTACTATTATTAAAAATAGTTCAATTAACACTTAAAAAGTTACTCCAACATATGAAACCTTCAGTATTTATTATTTTTAGGGGGTCACACCATGCAGCTTGTAGGATCTAAGTTCTCTGAACAGGGACTGAACCTGGGCCCAGGCAGTGAAAGAACAGAGTCCTAACTACTGATGCGTGTGTGTGCTCCTCACTTCAGTCGTGTCCGACTCTCTTCAACCCCATGGACTGCAGCCCACCAGGCTCCTCTGTCCATGGGATTCTCCAGGTAAGAACACTGGATTGGGTTGCCATGCTCTTTTCCAGGGGAACTTCCCCACCTAGGGATCAAACCCACGTCTCTTATGTCTCCTGCATTGGCAGGTGGGTTCTTTACCACTAGCGCTACCTGGGAAGCTCCTAACCACTTGGACCGCCCGGGAATTCCCAAATCTTCCGTATCACTAAACATAATTATCTGAGATTTAATACTAAATAAAGACTATAAAGAGATTCTTACTACCTCCTTTAATAAGTATGGACAGTAGAAAGATTTCACTGATTTTAGGACACCAAGAAATAAAGTTATCACTTGTTTCCTAAAAGAAAAGTAATACAGCATAGTGACTACAGTTAATAATACTGTACTGCATATTTGAGTCGCTAAGAGAAAAGATCTTAAAAGCCATTCTCACAAGAAAAAAAAAATTTTTGTAGCCATGTATAGTGACAGATGTTAACTAGACTTATTGAGGTTGATCATTTCACATTATACACAAATATCAAATCATTGCGATGTACACCTGAAATTAATACAGTATTGGACATAACTATACCTCAATTTAAAAAAAAAGAAGAAACAAGTAAAACTCTAGGACACTTTTAGGAGCTTTCTATGCACAACTTCAAAATCTGAATACCACATCTCTCTCTCCCTGATTAAAACCCTTCCTAGGATCCAATACAAAACTGACATATAAATTTTTCTGTTCTTATTCGCATCATCAGGACATCCTGCTGCTGCTGCTGCTGCTGCTGCTGCTGCTAAGTCACTTCAGTCGTGTCCGACTCTGTGCGACCCCATAGACGGCAGCCCACCAGGCTCCCCTGTCCCTGGGATTCTCCAGGCAAGAACACTGGAGTGGGTTGCCATTTCCTTCTCCAGTGCATGAAAGTGAAAAGTGAAAATGAAGTTGCTCAGTCATGTCCAACTCCTAACGACCCCATAGACTGCAGCCTACCAGGCTCCTCCATCCATGGGATTTTTCTAGGCAAGAGTACTGGAGTGGGGTGCCATTGCCTTCTCCAGCAGGACATCCTAAGCAGACTTAAAAATTAAACACGAAGTTACTCTGACACTGTTTGATCTTGAAAAGTCACTACCTCTGTTATACACTGAGTTTCACTTCTCTTATACAGACTCCATTTGGAAACTCAGGTTTTTTAATTTAATGGAAATGTTGCTTGATCTCAGGAAGGGGAAGCTGGTGGCAGGGAGAGCCCTAGAATCCAAAGCATAAAATTCAAAGAAAAATACAACAGAGTCAATTCTCCCATATCCATGGAACTCAACTGGAATGATTCAGGGTGAGCAACAGTATAAACATCCTACTATCCAAACTCATGGATAGTCCAAAAAGCATTCTTTTCTACTTCAGAAAACATCCAGTTTTCTTTACCTTTCTAATCATACCCCCTTTAAGCTAAATTACCCTGCATTACCCCTGAAGACACGCCAACTCAGTGGCCAGTTCAGTTCAGTCGCTCATTTGTGTCCGACTCTTTGCGACCCCTGAATCACAACATGCCAGGCCTCCCTGTCCATCACCAGCTCCCGGAGTTCCCTCAGACTCACATCCATTGAGTCCGTGATGCCATCCAGCCATCTCATCCTCGGTCGTCCCCTTCTCCTCCTGCCCCCAATCCTTCCCAGCATCAAAGTCTTTTCCAATGAGTCAACTCTTCACATGAGGTGACCAAAGTACTGGAGTTTCAGCTTTAGCATCATTCCTTCCAAAGAAATCCCAGGGCTGATCTCCTTCGGAATGGACTGGCTGGATCTCCTGGCAGTCCAAGGGACTCTCAAGAGTCTTCTCCAACACCACAGTTCAAAAGCATCAATTCTTCGGCGCTTAGCCTTCTTCACAGTCCAACTCTCACATCCAAACATGACCACTGGAAAAACCATAGCCTTGACTAGATGGACCTTAGTCGGCAAAGTAATGTCTCTGCTTTTGAATATACTATCTAGGTTGGTCATAACTTTTCTTCCAAGGAGTAAGCGCCTTTTAATTTCATGACTGCAGTCACCATCTGCAGTGATTTTGGAGCCCAAAATAATAAAGTCTGACACTGTTTCCACTGTTTCCCATGAAGTGATGGGGCCAGATGCCATGATCTTCGTTTTCTGAATGTTGAGCTTTAAGTCAACTTTTTCACTCTCTTTTACTTTCATCAAGAGGCTTTTTAGTTCCTCTTCAAAGTGTATTGTAAAGTTTTCCTCACTGCAAGATGATGACACTACAAAATGAGAAATACTCACTAAATATTAAATTTCATGTCATCCATTTCAGTTGTCAAAATTTAAAGGGTGGATTTTTATTCTACATCTTCTCAGTTACATCTTTTCTACTTACATCCCCATTCTCCATCCGGTTGAATCTTGAGTAGTTTTCATGTTTCCATTTTCAGACGCCCTACCTGTCTCAACTATTGAAGCCATACACTGGAAAAGTTATGGCAGCCTTTCAAGAAAGTTTCATACCAATGTGTGTCACTTTGTCTTGTGGTCTGTCCAAAAGACATCTTGACAGCATACTAATGTCTGAAACACATGACATTTCCCCAGTTGTCAAAATTTTTCCTGTGATCTGGGAGTTTTTTTCATAATACTATACTTTGAGTCCAATAGTCCAAGCCAGCAAAAGTATAGAAAGGAGACAGTCAAGTGTTTTCGAGAGAAAAATCCACTAATTTGAATAGAACACACACATTTTAAAAGTTCCTGGCATATAAAATATTTGAAAGAGCATATTTGAAAGAGCTGTGAGCTGGGCAAAAACACTCTCTATCAGCTACTGGGAAAATCCTCCCAGGCTACTAGAATCCTGCGCTGAAATACTAGCTTCCATAAACTTTGAGCTTCTTAGTAAAAACAAGTTTTTTTTCTGAACCTACAATTCTGTGAAATTTTCAGTTAGTGAATCAACCTTCCCAGAACAGGTTTGAGTCAAACTGTCTTCCAGAATTTGCTCTAGGATTTGGTTTGTGCCAGGATCCAGTTCTTCCTTATAGACATGTCTACATGTCCTGTGGTTGCCATTCAAGGATAAGAAGTACTAGGCAGCTTGATTCCTAGGTCAGAATTAATATTTACTTTTATTCCATATTTTAAAAATTCAATTAACTTTATTTAAATACAAAACTATTGAGCCTATCTCTGTGTGTTGAATCTTAGGCTAAGAATTGGGGACATTGAGACAAAAGACTTTTTGTCCCTGACTTCAAGAGCTCACCATCAAGAAACAAATACTCTGGCAATTCCCTGGTGGTCTCATGGTTAGAACTCTGTGTTTTCACTGCAGAGGGCCCAGATTCAATCCTTGGTTGGGGAGGTAAAACCCCATGAGCCACATGGCATGGTCAAACAAACAAACAAACAAAAACAAACCAAAAAAACACCTCTATTCAAGACAGACGTCATTCCTTCTTTCTTTCACTCACTCACTCACTCACTCACTCATTCATTCATTAAGCAAACTGTAGAAGGTTCTATGTTCCTGGCACCGTCCTGGGACAGGACACAAGTGGTGTGTTCTTGGGTTAATACTAATGGTATTTGGGGTCCAGGGAAGAAGAGTGTGTCAGCAGAGCGGTGAGGACAGATGTTCACTGGATTGAGCCTTGAGGCTGTGGTTGAAAGAGGTGTGGGGAAGGGATCTTAAGAGGAGCTGAGTGAGGAAGAGAAGCTGGACAGGCCCCAGATGAGTGAGGAACAATCCAGAGAGAGTTGTGATGCAGCTGAAGCACTGGGAATTGTCCTGCCTGTGATGGGGAACATAGCAGGCCTGGAGATGCTGTGGCTTCAGAAGACGAAGAAGTAGGGAGACCGAAAAGGACAGCTGAGGAGCCCAAGGGATGGTTAGGGGGTCATTTCTGGATTAGAATGAGAAGGTTCCAGAGTCACATTGACTGAGGAGCTGAGGGGACACAGGAAGCCAGTTTATCAACTGGGAGGCAAATGGTCCAGCAGGTTCAGGGTTACTAACCTGTGACCTCTCCAGGAAACCTCCCTCTTGCCATTTAGACTTCCTTAGACAATCCTGTCTTGTCCTGTCTGGAGATTCAAGTCCCTGTGTTTCCCCATATATGACAAGGACCTGAGAGTATGGCCTACCCTACCCCCTACACTGCCCTTCCCCACCTGAAACCAGAAATTGCCTGTGGGCCAGTGAACAAAGTTCTAATTCACATTTCCTGATTCACTTGACTTGACTCTGTGACTTAGGAGTGCTGACCCTCACCAACAGGATTTTCTGGTGAGAGAAGAAGTAGGAGTTAGGAGTCCTTAGAGAGGTGGGCTTTGTCAAAGGTCACAGGGAGAGGGTGGACCAAGGCTTGGGTGGCAAGTTTGGTATGACTAGTAAGAAAGGGATCAGGGCTTGGCCACATGGAAGACAGCTCTGAATATCCTGTTTCTGGTCAGTGGCCAGTGCCTACCCAGATCAGAACAGGATTTGAGACCATTTCTCATTTCATTTTCCCTCCTGGGCCCAGGAACTGCATCGGGAAGAAGTTTGCCATGAATGAGATGAAGGTGGCTGTGGCCCTGACCTTGCTTCGCTTTGAGCTGTCACCGGATCCCTCCAGGGTTCCCTGCCTCAACCAGAAATTGTACTGAAGTCCAAGAATGGGATCCACCTGCATCTCAAGAGTCTCACCTGAGATCTGCAAGGACAAGGACAAGTTCTGAGGGACTCTTTCCTGCCATCTTATCTTCGTATTGCTCTCCTCTGCCTGCCTCTCTGCCGACTTCCCTCTTTCCACCTGCTTGGCTGCCAGTTGATCTCATCCGTCTGCTGCTCATCAGACTCTCTCATCTATTCTCAGGCTTCTTACCTCTTTTTTGTTCCCTTTTCCTACTCACCTGCATCTCTGAGTGCCCACCTAACTCTTCATCACGTGCCCTACTCCAGCCTGTATGGCTTCTCCCTGTCTTTTCCCCTTTTCTACCTGTCTGTCCTGTATTAGTTTCTTCTTTCTGCTACAAGAATTTATGATGAATGTAGTGACATATAACAACATAAAATTATAATATAGTTTAGGAGATCACAAATCTGAACTTGATTTAACTCAGCCACAACCAAGGTGTTGAGGAACTCAAGGGAGAATCTCTCTTTGTGCATTCTCAGCTTCTAGAACTTTGCTCTTTGGCTCTTTATTGAGTGGATTAAGCTCCCCAAGATTATGAAGGGAATCTCCTTTTCTTACATTCAACGGATTGTAAAATGTTAACTATATCTTCAAAATCTTCACAACAGCTAGACTTTGGTTTAATTGATTACTTGGATCTACAGCCTATTCAAATTGACACATAAAAGAAGACAATACATCCCACCCCTTCCACCTGGCATTCCTATATATCCCTTTAAACCATACTTAATCTGCAAATAAAGTCATACTTCTTCCAATGATCCTGTGTATAATTGAAAGATGCTTCACTCTTTCCACTCAAGACAATGGAAAGTCATTAGTTGGTGGTCACTCTTCTCCCTGATATCCTGGAATTTAATGCTGTGTGGTTAACTGTTATTAATATATCTCATGTTATATGTGAAGGGAATGAGAGAAGGAAGAAAAAATTTTGATACAAATGTGTACCCATAGTCATATTCATAACAAAATGGGAAGAAATATTCATAATAATTACTGCCCTCATTTCTGCAACTGGTCACGTGGTCAAGGAAGTGAAAATGTTAGTTGCTCAGTCATGTTCAACTGCTTGTGACCCCATGGACTGTAGCCCATCAGGCTCCCCTGTCCATGGAATTCTCCAGGAAAGAATACTGGAGTGGGTAGCTATTCCCTTCTGCAGGGAATCTTCCTGACCCAGGGATTGAACCCAGATCTCCTGCGTTGCAAGCAGATTCTTTACATATGGTCATAACTACCTTCTTCCAGCATTCTCTCCATGTTGCTTTTGCCATCAGAAAGCACATCAGCTGGTCATGGTTCTTCACCTGGTGAGATGACTTAAAACTTTATTCTTTAAAGAGCTGAGCCATAACTGGCCTGCCTGAATTGCATTATGGCATTTTTCTATTTACATTAATGAGCAGGCATGATATTGTGTTGGCCAATAAGTTCATTCAGATTTTTCCATAAAATGGAATGGAAAAACCCTAATGAACTTTTTGGGCAACCCAGTAGTTTTAAAGGGTCACCCAAAGTATCACCTCTATTCTAGACATACTCCTCTTTACCTTCATTAGCAAGGAACCTACCAGTTTCACTTCGGTATTCAGTATCAATCCAGTACAGAAACTGCCTTTGATACAAAGGCACGAGGAGCCTAAAGTGGCCAGATGACAGTCTTAATTTCAGTTCAGTGTTACCATTGTTGTAACACAAATTTAGCTGCTCCTATTTTTTTTGTGTTTCTGAGTGGAAGCCTCTCTCCCTTTAGAACTAAGACTTCTAGGCTAATGGACAATTAGGTTGCAGGGACAAAAAGCAAACATCTTGCTAATACAATCTCTTCATGCTATAATAATAATGAAAGGCACCACTTCTATTTTCATCCCTTAATTCCTGGACATGTGAATCTTGGCAGTGGAAGAAACAGCATTATATTCATAGCAGCACTACTCACAGTTGCTAAGATGTGGAAGCAGCCTATGTTCCATTACAGGTGAATGGATAAAGATGTCTGTAGTGAGGAGGAGCTAAAAAGCCTCTTGTTGAAAGTGAGAGAGGAGAGTGAAAAAGTTGGCTTAAAGCTCAACATTCAGAAAATGAAGATCATGGCATCTGGCCCCATCACTTCATGGGAAATGGATGGGGAAACAGTAGAAACAGTGTCAGACTTTGTTTTTTTGGGCTCCAAAATCACTGCAGATGGTGACTGCAGCCATGAAATTAAAAGGCGCTTACTCCTTGGAAGAAAAGTTATGACCAACCTAGATAGTATATTCAAAAGCAGAGACATTACTTTGCCGACTAAGGTCCGTCTAGTCAAGGCTATGGTTTTTCCTGTGGTCATGTATGGATGTGAGAGTTGGACTGTGAAGAAGGCTGAGCGCAAACCAGTCCATTCTGAAGGAGATCAACCCTGGGATTTCTTTGGAAGGAATGATGCTAAAACTGAAGCTCCAGTACTTTGGCCACCTTATGCAAAGAGTTGACTCATTGGAAAAGACCCTGATGCTGGGAGGGATTGGGGGCAGGAGGAGAAAGGGACGACCGAGGATGAGATGGCTGGATGGCATCACGGACTCAATGGACGTGAGTCTGAGTGAACTCTGGGAGTTGGTGATGGACAGGGAGGCCTGGCGTGCTGCAATTCATGGGGTCGCAAAGAGTCGGACACGACTGCGCGACCGAACTGAACTGTATATACATTGAACTATTACTCAGACATGAAAAGAATGAAAGAACACCGTTTGTGGTAACATGGATAGACCTTTGGATAACCATGCTAAGTGAAGGAAGTCAGACAGAGAAAGTAAATATTATATGATATAACTTATATGTGGAATCAAAAAATCTAATACAAATGAACTTGTTTACAAAACAGAAATGGACTCACAGACATAGAAATAAACATATGGTTACCAAGGAGAAAGGGAGAAAGGAATAAATTAGGAATATGGGATTAATAGATACACACCACTATATATAAAGTAGATAGTTCAGTTCAGTTGCTCAGTTGTGTCCGACTCTTTGCAACCTCGTGAATCGCAGCACACCAGGCCTCCCTGTCCATCACCGACTCCCGGAGTTCACTCAAACTCAGGTCCATCGAGTCGGTGATACCATCCAGCCATCTCATCCTCTGTTATCCCCTTCTCCTCCTGCTCCCAGTCCCTCCCAGAATCAGAGTCTTTTCCCATGAGTCAACTCTTCGCATGAGGTGGCCAAAGTACTGGAGTTTCAGCTTCAGCATCAGTGCTTCCAATGAACACCCAGGACTGATTTCCTTCAGAATGGACTGGTTGGATCTCCTTGCAGTCCAAGGGACTCTCAAGAGTCTTCTCCAACACCACAGTTCAGTAATTTACTGTACAGCATAAGGAACTTTATTCAATATCTTCTGATAATCAATAATTGAGAAGAATCTGAAAAGGAATGTATATATACACATATATCTGAATCACTTTGCTGTACACCTGAAACTAACACAATATTGCAAACAACTAAAAGTCAATAAAAAATAAATAGCACCACATACTGGCCATTAACTTATAGCATGTACAATATCCTGGAGATCCTTATTTGAGATATATGCAAGCTATTGCCACCTAGCTGGTGCTGTATACCCAAACCCATCCTAAAGTTATTTTTTTTTGGTTCTGGAATGCATAAGTGGTAAAGAAGACCCAGCTAAACTTAGGAGCAGCTAAATTTACATGTAGCTAAACTTAATCACAGCTAAACTTAGCTAAATGTTAGCTAAACATTAAAGTTTCCAGCTTACTGGGACCTTCCCATATATCCCCATTCCAATTTCAGGTTCCCATTACTTCCCAATAAATGCTTGCACTTTGGCAGAAGATTTGGAAATAAATTTGTATTTAATTCAGACACTAACAGGATGAGACTCTGGATTTAGTTTTCACAAATCTCAGTGCTGGTTGAGGCCCTGTGGTTACAGGAAATAAAGGTTTCTTTCAGGTCAGGCTGAGAATCTTTCTGGTCATTTATGTACAGTTTGGCCTGGGAATTTGAATCCCCAGCCTCATCCATTTCTTTCAGTACTTTCTCCAGTACAGCTAGGAACAACCAGCCGATCTTACTAAAGTCTTTAATTTGACTAAAAAGTTCTAAGATATCAAATATATGGTCATCAGAATTTTGCTTTTTATAAAAATTTGGTGGATAGCATCCAATGATGATGTTTTGTGTATCTTTATTTAAAATACTCAACGATAATGCTCTTAAAGGATGGCACTCAAGTTTTTCATGGGGGCGGTCCTAAGATGGCAGAGGACTAGGCCGGGGAGACCACTTTCTCCCCAACAAATTCATCAAACGATCATTTGAATGCTGAGCAAATTCCACAAAACAAATTCTGAATGCTGGTGGAGGATACCAGGCACCCAGAAAGGCAACCCATCCTCTTCGATAGAAGGTAGGACAAAATATAAAAGATAAAAAAAGAGACAAAAGTGTTATGGATGGAGACCTGTCCCAGGGAGGGAATTGTAAAGGAGGAAAGTTTCCAAACACCAGGAAACCCTCTCACCAATGGGTCTGTGGGGAGTTTTGGAATCTCAGAGGGCAACAGAACTGGGAGGGAGGGAAACCCACAAATTATGTGCCTAACCACAACTCCCAGTGGAGAAGTAGCCCAGACGCTCACGTCTGCCAGCAGCGAGATGGGGCTCAACAGGGAGGTGTGGGTGGGAGCTAACATGAGATAGAAACCCAAACTGTGGGATAGCCAGAGAGAGAAAAAATAGAAAAGAGAAAGAGAGAGCTTTCCCATGAAAAGTTCTAACCTAAGGCACTGCTGGGCCTGCTCACAGAACAAAGGACTGAGCGAATACCAGAGGAGAGCTAGCTGGCTGCGAACCAGCTCCTCCACCTGCCGGAGGCAGAGAGGCAGGCAGACAACAGCCAGAGCCTAAAGGTGAGGGGTAATCTCTGCCCCAAAGATGGCATCCTCTACCAAACTGTGAGCAGGCTCCCAATTACTAACCAAGTCTTCCTGGGATCCTGGACAGTTGACATCTGCCAGAAGGGTCGCAGTCAGAGATTAGCTCCCCAGAGGAGACACATGGCACACTTGAGATGGCACTCCTGCTGCACACCCAGGAAACCAAGCGACTGGGATCAGGGAAGTGATAAGATGCACTGCCCAGCTGGAAGAGTGTGCTCATCAAGCACCTGGTCGCCTGAGCTGCTCAGACTTGGGAAGGGCACAAAACATAGGCCCAACTGAGTCAGTGCTTTTGTGGAGTATCTGAGAACCTGAACTTGAGTGGCTTAGACCTGGGAAGTGCACACAACCAGGGGCCCACTTTAGACAAGTCCCCTGCAGAGTAACCTGGAACCTGAGCAGTGTAGACCAGGAAAGCACACATATTGTGAGTTGGGGCAAACCCAGTGTGGCCCAGACATTGTAAGCACTCCCCACACATGCCAGTGATATTTGTTTGCAGGGTTCCTCCCTCCCCACAGCACAACTGAACAAGTTAGCCTAAATAAGTGACTGCCTTCACCCTCTTGTGTCACGTGGATATTAGACACTGAAGAGACTTGCAAAGAGAGGAAGTCAAAATAAACAAGAAGAGAGAACCAATTTGGAAGTGACAGGTGCAACAGATTAAAACCCTGTAGTTAGCACTGACTAAATTGGAAGGGGCCTATAGACCTTGAAAAGAAGTATAAGCTGGAACAAGGAACTGTCTGAAACTGAACTGACCCCACACTGCCCTCAACAGGTCCAGAGAAATTTCTAGACATATGTTACTATTATCATTTAAAAACTTTTTTAATTTTTAAGCTCTTTATTACTCTTTTGATTTTCATCTTTGTAACCTAGATGGTGACTGCAGCCATGAAATTAAAAGATGCTTACTCCTTGGAAGAAAAGTTATGACCAACCTAGATAGTATATTCAAAAGCAGAGACATTACTTTGCCTACTAAGGTTCGTCTAGTCAAGGCTATGGTTTTTCCTGTGGTCATGTATGGATGCGCCAAAGATTGATGCTTTTAAACTGTGGTGTTGGGGAAGACTCTTAAGAGTCCCTTGGACTGCAAAGAGATCCAACCAGTCCATTCTGAAGGAGATCAGCCCTGGGATTTCTTTGGAAGGAATGATGCTAAAGCTGAAACTCCAGTACTTTGGCCACCTCATGCAAAAAGTTTACTCATTGGAAAAGACTTTGATGCTGGGAGGGATTGGGGGCAGGAGGAGAAGGGGACGACCAAGGATGAGAGGGCTGGATGGCATCACTGACTCAATGGTCATGAGTCTGAGTGAACTCCAGAAGTTGGTGATGGAGAGGGAGGCCTGGTGTGTTGTGATTCATGGGGTCACAGAGTCGGACAAGCCTGAGTGACTGAACTGATTACCTTCCAAAAAAAAGAAAAGACCATACTTTTAAAGCAAATTTCATATATATATATATATATATATATTTTTGTGGTTTTGTTTTGTTTCTTTAATATTGTATTTTTGAAAGTCTAATTTTAAGTGGGCCTTAGAAAGCATCACTATGAACAAAGCTAGTGGAGGTGATGGAATTCCAGTTGAGCTATTTCAAATCCTGAAAGATGATGCTGTGAAAGTGCTGCACTCAATATGCCAGCAAATTTGGAAAACTCAGCAGTGCCACAGGACTGGAAAAGGTCGGTTTTCATTCCAATCCCAAAGAAAGGCAATGCCAAAGAATGCTCAAACTACAGCACAATTGCACTCATCTCACATGCTAGTAAAGTAATGCTCAAAATTCTCCAAGTCAGGCTTCAGCAATACGTGAACCACGAACTCCCTGATGTTCAAGTTGGTTTTAGAAAAGGCAGAGGAACCAGAGATCAAATTGCCAACATCCGCTGGATCATGGAAAAAGCAAGAGAGTTCCAGAAAAACATCTATTTCTCCTTTCTTGACTATGCCAAAGCCTTTGACTGTGTGGATCACAATAAACTGTGGAAAATTCTGAAAGAGATGGGAATACCAGACCGCCTGACCTGCCTCTTGAGAAATCTCTATGCAAGTCAGGAAGCAACAGTTAGAACTGGACATGGAACAACAGACTGGTTCCAAATAGGAAAAGGAGTACGTCAAGGCTGTATATTGTCACTCTGCTTATTTAACTTCTATGCAGAGTACATCATGAGAAACGCTGGACTGGAAGAAACACAAGCTGGAATCAAGATTGCCAGGAAAAATATCAATAACCTCAGATATGCAGATGACACCACCCTTATGGCAGAAAATGAAAGATGTGTATAAGAGACAGCCAGTGTGCCTGTCAGTCGAGTGCCAG